>SNQN01003778.1:19924-40919 GCA_008642245.1 Bassia scoparia | reverse complement strand
CGTACAAAAAATACAGAAAAAGTAATTAAGCTCAAAACTATGAAAAAGTAAGTACAAAATTAAAAAAGTAAGTGATGTTTGAGTGTTACAAGTTTGTTAGTTATGTTTAAATTTAATTACTTTTTATAAAAGTAATCATAGAACATTAAAAGTTAATAATAATAGTTTTTTACAAAAAACAGAAAAATAGCACAAACTATGAAAAAGTAAGTACAAAAATAAAAAAAGTAAGTGATGCGTACTTTATAATGTTTGTTAATATGTTTAAATTTTAATACTTTTATAAAAGTAATCATGAGCATTAAAAAGTAAGCTATAATAGCGTTCGTACAAAAGTAAGCACAAAACTATAAAAGTAAGTGATGGTTGAGCTGTTACAGTGCTATAAATGTTTACTTCTTCTTTTCTAAATCATCTCTTTTATATATATGATTACTTTTTTCCATTATATTTAAATTAATTATATATAATATAATATATATATATATATATATATATATTATATATATATTAATATATATATATATATATATATATAATATATATTAATATAATATATATATTATATATATAATATATCTATATTAAATATATATTATAATATATAATAAATTAATATATATATAATTACTTTTATCATAATTCAATAGTTAATAGTACTGTTACTTTGTATATGTATTACCTTTTGTATATCTGTATATATAATTTCAATTATTTTTGTTTGTATATTTTGTTTATCTATTAGTCCAACTACTTTCTATAATCTACTTACTTTTTTCTAAGTTTTGATGAAGTTATTGTTACCTGTTTTTAAGAGTAGTTGATTATTGCATCTCATCATCATCATCATCATCATCATCATCATCATCATCATCATCTCTCATCATCATCCATCATCATCATCATCATCATCATCATATCAACACCATCATCATCACATCATCATCATCATCTTCTATTACTCATAAATGCTAGTGTAATTCTACATTGAGTCTCAATTATTCAACTTCCATTGATTGTGAGATCCATCTGACTACAAGAGTATTGAGATTGTTTGAAGAGATTGCTGATTCATTTGAATTTGCATATATTCATTTTTTCCAGTTTGAATTTTTTAGATGATTTGTGCTGAAATATTGTGTAATTTATGTTTGCAGTAATGAGCAGTGATGATGCAACGTTATGCACGAAGAGGAGAGAGAGAAGCAGTGCAATTTTATGTTTGGAGATATCGATGAGCAGGAAAGAAGAGCTGCGAAATAATGACGAAGGAGAGAGAGAAGCTGCAAAAAGTGTGCACTGTTATTTTTGGGATTTGAACTAAATTTTTTTAGGTCACGGTGTACTTTTTTTGGCTTTAGGCCATTGTAATAAATGTAACGTTTGTAATTTTCTGCTAATGTTGTTTTTAGTAGTGTGGCTGCCACAAGATAATTATGATTGGCTTTGGCACAGAAAATAGCAGTGTTTGTATTATTTTTGTTTATCTATTAGTCCAACTACTTTTCTTATAATATCTACTTACTTTTTTCTAAGTTTTGATGAAGTTATTGTTACCTGTTTTTAAGAAGTAGTTGATTATTGCATCATCATCATCATCATCATCATCATCATCATCATCATCATCATCATCATCATCATCATCATCATCATCATCATCATCATCATCATCATCATAATCATCACCATCATCATCACCATCATCATCATCATCTTCTATTACTTCATAATATGCTAGTTGTAAATTCTACATTGAGTCTTCAATTTATTCAACTTCCATTGATTGTTGAGATCCATCTGACTACAAGAGTATTGAAGAATTGTTTGAAGAGATTGCTGATTCATTTGAATTTGCATATGATTTCATTTTTTCCAGATTTTGAATTGTTTTAGATGATTTTGTGCTGAAATATTTGTGTAATTTTATGTTTGCAGTAGATGAAGCAGTGTTGATGCAACGTTTATGCACGAAGAGGAGAGAGAGAAGCAGTGCAATTTTATGTTTGGAGATTGATCGATGAAGCAGGAAAGAAGAGCTGCGAAATTAATGGACGAAGGAGGAGAGAGAAGCTGCAAAAAGTGTGCACTGTTATTTTTTGGGATTTGAACTAAATTTTTTTAGGGTCAGGTGTACTTTTTTGGGCTTTAGGCCATTGTAATAAATGTAACGGTTTGTAAATTTTCTGCTAATGTTGTTTTTAGTAGTGTGGCTGCCACAAGATAATTATGATGTGGCCTTTGGCACAGAAAATATGCAGTTCCCTTTTAATTTTATTAGTTTTACAAGGTAAGAAATGCACGTGTATGCGTGCATAACGTTTTAAAGATAATTAAAAATATAATAAAAATATGTTCAAATTCATAAACCATGCAATTCTATATCAAGACTTCAAGAGTTGTGAGATGGCGTTTTAGATCTAGAAGTTATTAAATTGTTAGATATTTTCCTTTTTATTTTATAGGTTTTAATTTAGTTATTTAATTATTTTAAAAAAAATTCGAATTAAGATATATTCTTTTATTGTGTTTTTGATCGAGATGTTATAGCTTGATACTTTTATTTTATTTACTTTTCTAATATTTAGTTATTTATTTTGTTTAAAAAAAATTTGATAAATATATTATTTTTATCGTTATTTACGACTAGATTTCATAGTTGTAATTATTTATTAATTGTTAATAGTTTCCCTTTTTATTTTCATTTCATATTTTGTTTTTATTTTTTTATCAAAACAAATTCAATAATATTTATGATCTTTTTATTTGATGTTTTTAGATTAGATGCTTATGTCATAGATATTTCCATTTTTATTTTACATTTTATATTTAGTTTTTTTTGGATAAGATATATTCTTTTTATTGTTGTTTTTAGGTCTAGATGTTATTTAGTTTTTAGATATTTGAATTTTTATTTTACATTTTTATATTTAGTTATTTAATTTATTGTTTTTAAATTTTTTGGATAAGATATACTTGTTGTAGCAAGTAATTTGGTTGATGACGTTGCCTGGCTACAATATTTCCTCAGCTTTTGGGTTGAGAGAAGGGTGGAGGCTTCCCGTCAATGCTACCTCGGGAGAGCTGACCTTCTATTGCACGTTGACTTGCTCTTTGCTTTCCTTGACCTCCTGGCTCAGAAAACTTGAGGGCRTGYCACRTGCACAAAGGAGAATAATCCTATTCGGATTATCTCCCCTCCGATGCTTAAGTAAMTATGGAGTTTAGGGAATAAAAAGTGCCAAGCTAGAGAGAGAAAGTAGTTGGAAGTTATGCAATAAATGCTATGAAAATTGTGTGTGTTTTCCTTGGTTTTTCGGGGTATTTATAGGTAATTCCTCAAAAACCAAGGAACCACTTGGATGGGTGACACTTGACATTCATTCATGTTTCCGAGCGTTCCTTACTACTGTTTTAGTGTAGAAACGTCGGTTCTCCGTCCCGTTTTGGTTCGAATTAATAAAAACGGTGGCGTTTGCCACGTGGATCATTTTGACCCAATATTTGGAGGACACGTGGCAGGGATTTTCCGTGCCACATCATTTGCCCCTCAAAGACCCAATAAATTGTTGGATTTATGGGGTGTTTGATCTTGACTTTACATTAATTTACATTGCGCAAATAATAAATCAGATAAAAACTATGTATTTTTCCCTTTCCTTTTTATTTTTTTTATTTTTATTTTTATTTTTTTGCATTGGGAAGTGTGCCTTCGTGGGAGAAAGATGGCCAGGCCAAGCATTTAATTTGCTGCATTGGAATTCGCAAGGCATCAGTAGCTAAGTCGACAAATTAGCCTTCCCGCTCAAACCTCCTTCCTTCCGTTCAAATTTTGAATTCAAGGGGAAGAGGAGCCGTTGAACAGGGGGTATATATATCCCCTGGAGGAGAGAGAGAAAGAACTTTTTCCTTCTTTCTCGCTGAAAATCTCTCTCTTCCTCGCACTTTTCTCCCATCTTCTCGCAAGTTTTCTAGCTTCCACGACAACTTCTGTTCGCGGTTTTTAAGGTTCTTCGTCGCAGTTTTCAGTTTTCTTCGTCGCGGTTCGCAATTTTCAAAGTTCTTCTTCGATTCTTCGTCAACCGTCGCACATCAGGTACTGTTCGCACCTTTCCTTACTTCGCACTTATTCTTTATTCTTTTTTATCAAAGTAATAATGAGCGACGCGGACTCTTCGCCCAATAAGAATAGAGTTGGGGGCTTGGAAGAGCCTAGTCCAACTTCTCCTGGCTCCAATTTAACTTGTTTTTCCTCCTCCCTTGATTTTTTGTACTCGCACACTGTAGCGCCTCGTCCCATCCTTGACACTCTATCTATTCATATCAGGATGCGTCGTGTTAAAACCACGGCTACTAGGAGGCCACAAGACCAGTTTTATGAGGACGAACCAGACCAGCCAAGTACCTCTGGTCGCATTCCTGTGCGAATGGAGGATGCGAGTCCTGACTCTTCTGAAATAAGCGCAGATATTGATGCTGCTTTGCAGGAGAGCAGTGACGGTGAGACTCCAAAAAAGACTGCGAGGACCAAGGTTGAGGATGAGGAGGAGTATAATAAGGARCCCTTGGCCTGGATCGCCAAAAATAAACCTCCAGAGGTGGAGGAATCCTCTGAAGACGAAGATAAGGACAAGGACAGTCCTTCGTCAACCATAGTGCGAAAGGCTTGGAGGGACGCACTTCTACGGAACCAACACATTTATGCTCCTCACATTGGCTTCGACGCTCCTGATGTGAAGGAAAAATTTGTTATTCCTGCTGAGGGACTTGCGATCACCCAGATGCCAGAGGACACCTTCACCGTTTACAAGGCGGTGGTGGATTTAGGCCTTCGCTTTCCCCTTCATTCTTTCATAATCAATGTGTTGAAGGCCTATGGCATCGGCCTCGCACAACTGACACCCCAGTCTTGGTGTCACATTCTTGGATACATGGCCATTTGTAAGGTGAAGGGCTGGCAATGTAGGACAGATGTTTTCCTTCGCATGCATCTGATATCCAAGAACAGCAGATGCCAGGCTGGTTGGTTCCAGCTCCAGCAAAAAGGGAAGTACATGACTTCGCTGGACAAACCCAATAAAGGGTACAACTGGAAGAATGATTTCTTCCTTGTGCACACAGAAGAGACTGCTTTTGCGAGGATCCTTTCCTCATGGACCTCGCACCAAAATACCTACAGCGAGAGTGAGTTAGGGGCGAGGACCCCTGTGATAGTGCAGCAGTTAGAGTATTTCAAGACTGTTCAGCACAAATTTAGGACCTTAGCCCAAAAGCCCACGGTCCCCAAGAATTGGCTGCCCACGCTTGAGTGCTTTTGCAATATTGACTTCCTGCGAGCTTTTGAGCTCGCAGGTGGTCGTCGCCTTTCGCGAGCAGAAAGAGGTAGACCTTTGACTTGTAAATTATGTTTTTTGTTTGAATTTTTCTAACCAAGTGTTTCCTCTCGCAGAAGCCTCCTTTGCTAAATTGCCCATTCGCTTGAACGGGACCATGGCCAACAAGGACTTTCAAGCTCTCGCAGCCGAATGGCGGTTGAAGACTTTGGCAGAGAAGAATGCCGCTCATCGGGTAAGTGTATGCTCTCGCATGTAATTTACTTTCCTTCGCAGGAGCTGGTTTGTCAACTGCGAAGGCTGTATAATTTATGTCTTGCATGGGCGCTTGCTCGAATGCGAGGCAATAGATATCCTTTTGCTTTATCTCTGCGAGATGGCTTACTTGTGTTTTTCTTTGTTTCTGCAGAAGTTGAAGAGACCTTCCGACATCTTGAAGGCTAGGAAGACCACCACGACCAAGAAGGGCCAGCCTTTGAAGTCTGCTTCCAACAAGTCTCCCCAGTATCAAGTCCTTAAGCGGACATCTACCTCACGAGGCGAGGAGAAAGACAAAACCAAAACTCCCTCGCGAGGGGAAGAAAGAACACCTTCCTCGCAGGGCGAGAGGAGAGAAGCACCAAAACACTCTTCGCGAAGCGAGGAGAAAAGAAAATCAAAGCACTCCTCGCGGAACGAGGAGAGAAGGCCAGAACATAAAGCTTCCTCGCAGTCAGCGAGGAAGCCAACGACACCTAGAGAGCCTGCGAAGCCTGGGGTTAGAATAAGTTAGCCTACTGAGGCCCACAAAAGGAAGAGCAGCACCGAAGTGCCTGGCAAAGGCAAAGGCGTTTAGGTGCCAAAGGTCAAGCCGAAGCTTCCACGGCAAACACCACCAACTCCCCTTCCAACCAAGGGGGACTCGCCGCGTTCTGCTCAGGTGGGCGAGAAGAGAGCTCCTTCGCCCTCAGCTCCTGAGCCAGCTGCCAAAATACATCACTCTGCAGGTACAAGTCATCTCCCTCACAGTTCAATTTTGGGTCCCKATGCTCATCCCACTGAGGTTCGCATCTTCAACAAGTTTGGGCTGGACCCTGCTTTGTTTAGACCGCGAACCCCTAGTGGGTCGCAGTCATCCGAGGTGACATATGAAAGGAGATCAAAGTCTTCGCATGATTRTCCTCTCCKATGGCCTCGCCATCCRGATCCCCATGGTTGGWCTGACTCYGATACCATTCCGTATGTYCCAGGTGATGRAGCRGATGATGAATTCCTCGTACACGAGGAAGAAGACCTCGCAGATGTCCCTGAAATGGGCGAGGTCAATCAAGCGGCACAGAAACCTCCTTCGCCAGTTCCCACTGCAGAAGAGCTAGAGGAGCTTCGCAAGCGAGCTGAGGCTCTTAAATTCTTCCCGCCTAAATTCACCTATGTGGGGGGACCTCGACCAAATCAACTTCGAGGAGCTGCTGGCTGACCCAAGTGTCGAGCCCCACTAATCTCCACTCCTCTCGAGAGGCCAGAACCATAAGGTCACCCGTCGCTGAGGGTTGACGACAACTTTGTCAAGGGCTTGGACAAGTTTGTTGCGAAGAAACATCCTTCGCTAGTTTCTGCCCTTTCTGCTGAAGCCAAAGAGGATGATAAGTGGATAGAGGTGGATGAAGTGGACCACTATTCTTCGCGCAAATTCGGATCTGACAAGAAGAAGAAGATAGTGGGCGAGATGGTCCACTATGCGACGAAGGAGTACAAGGACAACCTCGCAGGATACGAGGTTGGGTCTTGTGGTAGGGCGATGAGTGGACTCGCCGATGTAAGTTTCTTTTCTTCATTTAAATTTTTACAAGTATAGTCCTTCGCATATTTTTTGCAATTCTCTGTCGCACTTTTTAACTTTGTGCTTCGCATTCTTTTGCAGGTGATGTGCGACTGATGGGCATCGCGAAGCCATGGCGAAAGGCCAATCGCGAGCAAGCACAAGGACGATTGTACCAGACAATGACGTAACCCTCAGCACAGAACCTTGGCCATCAAGGTTGATGACGCTGTGAGCGACATACTCTCGTTACAGCCTCAATGCGTGAAGGCTGACTTACCGCAAATCACGTAGAAGGGCTACCCAACTCCCTCCTAAACAAGTATAATGGACTGCCAAGCTGGATGCTAAGTCAGCCAGAGAAGGAGGAGAAAGTCGAACCAAAGCCGCCTGGAAAGCGAACCGAACAAGATGTGGTCTGCGAGGCTTGCAGAAGCCATGCCGCGCCTGAGGAAGGATTTGGCGAAGCAGAGCTAAAGTGCAGATGAGCTGCTCAACCTTCGCAACAATAGCTGAGGCAGCAGACAAGGATACGCAGCTCTGAAGGAGAACCAGGGTGAAGCGCTGTGAACCAGAACAAGGCATTGAGGGATGCGAGCTTCTGAGCATTGAGAATTGCTTAGCCACCTCATTCCCTGCGAAGAGTCTATCCCATTGGTGTCTAGAGGAAAGCTGGACTATGTGCGAGAAGAAAGATCACCAAGCCAATTGCCTGACACTCCAGACATCCAAACCTGCCTTGCCCAGAGAAGAACTTCATGTTTGACTTCCAAGGACGTCGAACACTCTTCTGACTTCCCACCTTCTGATGGTCGTCGTCCAGCGGCCGAGGGAGGTGGCTAAGCCAGGTGCGAAGCAGCAGTAAGTGCGAGGAAGAGAGCCAAAAACTGACGATTGTCGACGTCGCCAAAGATGTGATGACTATGCAGATCAAAGATGTGCACGTCACATCGAAAACGTGAATGATGCGGACGATGCTGACGTTTCGCATCAGCATGACTCTCCCGCCCATCCAGCCTCGCGATCAAGCCTGAGATGACTGGCCAGGACTCACCTCCGCAACAATGGTTATTGTTCCTAGATATTGGCCATCTAGGTTTCTTTGAATATTCTCGTCTGTAAGACATTTATAAGCGGTGAAGATTGTGTTCCAATTGGGAAAACTTTTCAGAAATTAGTATCAGATAGATCTTCTCGCCTCGCCTTTGTGCGCCCCAATTCCGCGAAGTATTTTGTTGTACTCTTGTTGATCCTTAATAATTTTCTACAAGTGTTGAGCCTCGCATAGAATCTTTTTCTAGCAAGCTTTGTAAATCACTTCCCATCAATCCAAAATGATCCTTCTGTAAATGAAATCACATGGTTTGTCGTCTCGCAGTATCATTCTCGCAGTGCTCTGCATTGACTTCTCTTTAAATTTGTTTTAGTTTCTAAGTCCCAAACGTCGCAGTTCTTAAGGACTTTATCTCGCACAACACAGGTTTATCTTCGCACAACAAAAGTTGTCTTGCTTATTCTAAGTCCCAGAACGTTCGTAGTTTTTAGAACTTTTAGAACTTGATCTCGCACTTCCAAGTCCCTCCTGCCCCTGTATATATGTGCCATCAATTGCGACGATTGGACTAACACAAGACCTAGTGCATCATAAGCTTCCCAATGCTAATGTATCGGTACTTGTGCGAAATGTCCAGTTTATAGAGTTCTAAGAATTATTGACTTGAGCTATAGTGGGGCTCAAGTCCAATCAGTTATACTGAACTTGCCCTTAAAACTTGGAGATTGAGCCAAACAGTTGAATTTAACCCTTCGCGGATCACCATCCTGAACAATAGTCCAATATTTGCGGATCAGATACACTGCAAGTCTATCCTTGGCAAGAGCTAACTGCTAGAGCTGTCGTCAGATTAAGAAGTGACCCGGAAGTATCCGAACTGACCGCAATTGAGCAGATGTTTGTAGTTCCCAGAAAATTTGAGTGAAATTTTAATCGAGTAAGCGGTGCGACAAACATGGAGTATGCGCAGGACCATTCATACCGATATAGTGTTAAAATGTTAGAGATCGTGTGCTGCAATTTAGTGTGACGGTTAAGATGTTACAATTGTGGTCATGCAGAAGATCCAACATGTGTTAAATGGATATCGATTAATTTTTCTGTCACGTTTCTTACAATGTCTCCGTGCGAATTGATTTGGCCTGCAAGCCATTAGTGAAGTGAGAATTATGTGACGAAAAGGATCAAGGATTGTTCGAGTTAAGAGGTTTACGAGTTCTAGCACAAGTAAAGGCATAAAAGACGTGAGCGATCACGTGCGGTCAATCAGCTATAGTCCCCTCTGAATGATATAATTGGATGAAAGAAATAGTCGAATTCTAATGTGCAGAGTATCTTGCTGATTGCTTAATGGGCGAACTATGATGGAAATTGGCCTAACGTTGGATAGAAGCTGAGCCGAGGATTCCCTTGGTTGAAGTGTTTGACTATTTAAGGTCCCTTAATATTTTAGTCTAGTTCGCGTGTATGTGTAACCGATCATTAATGTTACGTCCAACCTTATAAATCTTTATTTCATAGGCACAACAACACAACTACGTTCTTTCCGCACTATGAAAAGAACAAGATTCGCGATGTCACCGGAGGCCATTTTTGTCAATTTTACAAAACGGTAAGCTCGCACCTCGCACATTCTGTGGGTCGCTTGCCCTTGGGTGACTTGGTGCGAGGCCATTTTTGTCAATTTTACAAAATGGTAAGCTCGCACCTCGCACCTTTTAAGTGTATGACTTAGGCATTATTAGGTTAATTTTAACAGAAAAATGGGTCTGTTTAGTCTCATTTTGAGAATCTATGGGCGTAAATTATTCGTTTTGAATTTTTACTTATTTCCCATGGAGGGGAGTTGCCCCTGTGTGAATAACACGTAATTGAAGTTCAAAGTATTGAAGGCTTTCATTCAATCTAGATACTTCAAAGTTTTTACAAGTTTTGAGTGCCTTCAGGTCGACTCAAACTTGTGGTTGCGGGTGCACGCTTGGCAACCCGACTTAGGGTGAGCGCCTTTAGGTCGACTCGAATATGTTTGTTTAAACATAGAATTTTCTCAGATTGTCGGTATTCCATGGGTGAGTAAGTCGTTGCCCCTGTCCATCTTCCAGCTTGAAAGTTCCATCCCTTAGCACCTTACAAATTTTGTATGGACCTTCCCAATTCGGTGTCAATTTTCCATCTTCCCTTGCCCTTCCCGTAGATTCCATCTTTCTCAACACAAAGTCTCCCAATTGGAGAGGCCTATGGTTGACACGCTTGTTGTATTCTCGGGACATCCTTAACTTGTAAATCTGTTGGCAAAGAAGAGCGTTGCCCCGGATTTRTGGAATTAGGTCAAGATTACACTTCATGGCTTCCCAGTTTCCTTCCTCGGTGTACATCATAACCCGAAGTGTTGGTTCATACATCTCAATGGGCAATACGGCATCCGAGCCAAAGATAAGGGTAAATGGAGTTTCTCCTGTGGAGTTCTTCACCGTTGTTCGGATAGACCATAGCACGTTGTATAGCTCATCAACCCATAACCCCTTAGCATTGTCTAGCTTCTTCTTCAACCCATTACTGATGATTTTGTTGAAGGACTCCACCTGTCCATTGGCTTGTGGGTGTGCTACGGAGGCAAAGTGTGCAGTGATGCCTTGATCTGATAGCCAATTGGTGAGGATGTTGGAATCAAACTGAGGACCGTTGTCGAAGACGATGGATTGCGGGACACCATATCGAGTGATAATGTTCCTGGTCAAAAACCCTTGCACATCTGGCACTTTAATATTTCTCATTGGTTCGGCTTCRACCCATTTGGTAAAGTAGTCCACCGCCACAATCAAAAATTTCTTCTGCCCCGGCGCTTGCGGGAAAGGTCCAAGTATGTCTACACCCCACTTGGCAAACGGCAGAGGTGATAGCACAGGAGACAGCTGATTTGCCGGCCGTTGGTGAATGTGAGCATGGATCTGGCACTTGTGACATTTCTTGACCAAGTTAGAGGCATCTTTTCTCAAGGTAGGCCAATAATATCCCGTCCGAAGGGTCTTTTCAGCCAACAACCTAGCCCGAATATGAGTCCCACACTGGCCTTGGTGGATGTCATCCAGCACCTCTGCCCTTTCTCTGGGGTAATGCATTTGAGCAAAGGGTGAGAGAATGATTTCTTGTAGAGCTAGCCCTTCCAATATACAAACCACATATCTCGCCGCTTCACATACTTAGCTTTTTTCGGATCAAGAGGTAGGATTCCCGTTTGCTTGTATTCAATGATCTCATCCATCCAGGTGCTTCCTCTGTTGATGTAATGGATGTCGGCTAGCTCTTCTATGCTTCGTTGATCCTTAACTTCCCAGAAGACAGATCTGGGGGAGTCTCCTGTAGCTGAGCTAACCAACTTGGATAAGGCATTGGCCTGATTGTTCTCCGACCTAGGCATTTGCACTAGGTGAAAACGTTCCAGCCCTTCAACTTCCTTTTTTACCATCTCCAAGTATTTCACCATGTTTTCGTCTCGGGCCTCATACTCACCATTAACCTGACTTACCACCAGTTGGGAGTCGGACATAGCATCAATTTTTCGTGGCCCCATCCGCCTTACACATCGGATCCCTGCACCAGCGCTTCATACTCGCCTCATTGTTTGGAAGTTTGAAATTTGAACCTCATGGCATACTCGAACGTATCCCTTCTTGGCGATTTAACAAGATGCCTTGCCCCACAGCCATTTGGGTAGAGAACCATCTACATAATGTCCATACGTCGCTTGACGTTTCGACTGGGGGAGCCTGTCATTTTCCACAATAAATCCGCCAGGGCTTGCCCCTTTATAGCTTTCGTGGTTCAAAGTCCAAATTGAATCTGTCAGCTATGCCCACTTAAGCATCCTCCCAGAAGACTCCAGCTTAGTCAGAGGTTGCTTGATTGGTTGTCAGTGTAAAACACATCCTATGTGCGCGAAGTAAGGACGACTTCTTGCTAGCTCATAAGTGCCAAACCAAATTTTTCAGAGTGGCGTAGCGCATTTCTGCCCCTTGAAGTACTGCTACAAAGTAACGGCACTGAGTTCCTTCCCTTTCGGCCACCAGCAACGGCCGACAAGCATGTTCGGACACTGACAGATACATTACAAGGTTCACTTCCATAGGGCTCACAACCTAGGAAGAGTGTGTAGATGTTCCTTCACTTGACAAGGCAGCTTCAGCCTCTTCCTCCATTCAACTTGGCCTCTTTTTATGCCTTAAAGAATATTGACATTTATCTCCAGATTTGAAGAAAACCTGCCAGCGCTGCTAGACACCCCGTCAGCCTCTGGACCTCCTTTACGTTCCTGGTGATTGCATGTCCAGGACGCTTTGACTTTGTCGGGTTAGCTTCAATACCTCTTTCCACCAAGAAACCCAGAATTGCCAGAAGTACCCCAAGAGCACTTCTTCGGATTTAATTTCATGCCAAAGTGCGAGTGTTCAATGTCTTCGTAGGTCCCTGGCAGTGATTCTCCTTCTTTTGCTCTTGATGATCATGTCATCAATGTAGGCTCTACATTCTTCCAAGCTCTTAGCGAAGATGGTGTTTACACATCTTTGGAAGGTAGGCGGGGGCATTTCTCAAGCCAAAAGGCATTACCTTGTAACAATACAACCCGTTGTCAGTGACAAAGGCCGTCTTGTCCTGGTCTTCCTCCTTAACAGGGATTTGATGAAATCCTGAATAAGCATCAACGAAGCTCATGGCCTTGTGCCCCGCTATAGAGTCTACTAGCTTGTCGATCTTTGGGAGTGGGAAGCTATCTTTCGGATAAGCCTTGTTTAAGTCTGTATAGTCCACACACATTCTCCATGTCCCATTTGGCTTTGGAACCAAGACCACATTAGCCACCCACTCCAGGTATTGGCAAGGACGAATGAACCCAGCGTCTAGCAACTTTTTAACCTCTTCGTCAGCTGCCTTGCTTCGCACCGGCCCCAAGGTTCTCTTCTTTTGCTTCACCGGCTTGAAGGCAGGGTCAACGTTAAGACTATGATGGGCGATCTTAGGATCCAACCCTGGCATCTCCTCTGCTGAGAACGCAAAAACGTCTTTGTATTCCCTCAACAAGTCCTTGACTTCTTGCCCCAGCTTGTCATTCATGGCATCTCCAACCTTAACCATTCTCCCTGACAAGGTAGGATCTAATTCAAAATCTTCCTTTTGACCCCTTGGCTCTGGCCGAGAGATAGAGGCAAACAAACCGTGGATGGCCATCATCTCCTGGTGGGTTCCATGAACCATCATTACTTCARCAGACTTCCTCTTRTTGGAGACCCCTTGTTGTTTTGAAGTRTCTGGCACATCATTATCCTTGCCCCCAGCAAGTGGCTTGACGGTGGTAAGGTAGCACTCTCGAGCAACTTGCTGATCTCCATATATTGTGCCAACCTTGCCCTCATCGCTGATGAACTTCATCAACATCAGATGTGTGACCACCACTAACCTCGAAGCGTTAAGCGTTGGCCTGCCAATGATCACGTTGTAGGCTGTCATATTTTTAACCACCAGGAACTTGACTTGCAGGTGCCTACAAACGTTTTCTCGTCCAAGACGGAGAGTGAGAGTGACAACTCCCACTGGCTGAATGATACCACCGCCAAATCCTATGATAGGATTATGGCATGGCACTAAGTCATCATCATTATACTTGAGCTTCTGAAGGCACTCGAAGCTAATGATGTCGGAGGAGCTTCTTGTGTCGATGAGAATGCGACGGACACGCTTATCCGCCACTTTCATTTCGACCACGAGAGGGTCATCATGGGGGGTGCTTACCTCCCCACGATCCTTCTCGTAGATGAGAACGTCTGGGAACTTCTCCTCCTCCTCCTTGTCCAGGAGCATGACTTGTTGAGGAGTTCTGACATAGTCCAAGTGACCCTTGGCAGTTGGACCACCTGCAGCGAAACCTCCGGAGATCGTGTGGATGATTCCGGAGTCAAAATGCTCCTCATTTGGGGCACCCTCCGTAGAAGGAGATTTCTTCAGAAATCTTTTTATTAGATGCTTCTTTACCTTGCCCTGATGCGCCAGGCGATCAATAGTGCGCTGCAAGGTATAGCAATCGTCGGTGACATATCCAGGCTCCTTGTGATATTTACAATACTTGGTCTTGTCCCTCTTGTCCATTTCTGTCTTGATTGGGGGAGGATCGTCGATGTGGACATCTCAACTTACCTCCTTGTAGACTTGGAAGAGATCCTTTGTGTATTCAACCATAGGTGTGCAGCTGAACTTTCTCTTCTTCCTGGCCGCCCCTTTTTGGGATGTTCCCTCCTCCTCAATATTCCAGGTGCCAGACCTCTTTTTGTCAGACCCACCACTATGGTGTGCCTGGTTGCTTTGATGTTTTGAGGAYGGGGGAGTTACCTTTTCTTTGGCCTTCTTGACAGCACAAACTTCTTCAGCATGAATCCATGCTTCAGCCTCCCTCATCATCTCATTCAAGTCTCCAACACGTTGTCTGACCATCTGAAACTAGAATGGGCTGTCTTCGTCCAGTCCTCTATAAAAATTGTCCAGGACCACCCGGTCTGGCAAGTCTGGAATCTAAAGAGTCTCGTTGTTGAAGCACTTAACATAGCTCCTCAAACTCTCATTGGGCCGCTGCTGGATTCTCCCCAAGTGCAGGCTGCTTTTCAGCTCCTGGCGATGTGCCATGAAATGGGGAGTGAAAAGAACAGCCAACTCGTTGAAGTTGTGGATAGAACCTGTTGGAAGGCCGCTGAACCACCTTTGTGCCAGCCCCTTAAGAGTGACTGGAAAGTATTTACACCACGTAGCATCATCGGCCTGGGTGGTCAGCATAAGATGCTTGTACATTGRCAGGTGATCATRTGGGTCAGTAMTTCCATCATAAGCATCYATAGATGGAAACTTGATCTTCTGGGACTGCGTGGCCATGAGGATAGATGGAGAGAAGGGGTTCTTGTCAGTTAGGGAAAMCGCTTGCATTCCCCTAGTCACCCCATGGGATGTTTGACCATGGCCCCTATCTAGGTGAGCACCGCTTCGGTGACACCCCTCACGTTGGTGGGATCTAACCTCTGGCTCCTGGCAACGTGAGGCAGGAGTGGTCTGGCCAGATGTACTATGAGCTGGACCATGTGTTCGGAGAGAACGGTGGGAAGGGTCCGTACACACTGGCGTAGAACCAGTTAAGGAATGCTCCTCYTCATACCGAGCGGCTTGCTTAAGCCTCTTAGTTCTCTTCTTGTCCAGGATCAGCCTGGCATCCTAGTTCTTCTCCCTTTTGATCTCAATGATCTTCCGGGCATCCATGGAGGAAGCTTCGCGGTCTTGCTTCCTCTTCTCGATGAGATTTCTGACGTCCTCTGGTTCTTCATGGGAGAAGACGTCATCTTCTTCATAGGCTTCATCAAACCTATATGGGCCACCCCTGGCAGAAGTTGCCTTGGTGGCAGTTGTTGTTGTGTTGGCAAGCTTGGGAGTGCAACGGTATCTCCTAGCCTGGCCCTTTTCTCGTTCCAAAGGAATGTGTTCCGTTGAAACATGTTTACCTTGCGGCGTTGGATTTTTGATCTTGATGGTCCGGAGCTTGGGAATTATGGGAGTGTTGTACTCCGCTGCTTGTGACTTGGCAGGAGCTTCACTGCCAGTCACCTTAGACTTGCCTGCCTGCAAGGCTTTCAAGCGGGCATTCTCCGCTTGGAGAGCGTCAAGTCTACTCTTCAATTCCTCCTGTTGGTTGAAACGAGTCCATATCTCGTCCACCCCCTTGGAAATTTCCTTCTGAAGAGTGTCATGCGAAACGTACCTACTATCCAAGTCCTGAAGCGACAGGTCAGTGTTGTCCTCCAGGCCAACTTGGAAAGTGGAGAGATCYYCGAGTGTCTCGCCATTSGGATTACTTTCCTTCTCTGAGGAAGGAGGTGTGGTCGTCCTACGTGGTGCGCGGTCATCTCCTGAAGCCATTTCTGATTGCCTCCCCACAGACGGCGCCAAATGTTGTAGCAAGTAATTTGATTGACGACGTGATTCTGGCTACAATATTTCCTCAGCTTTTGGGTTGAGAGAGGGTGGAGGCTTCCCGTCAATGCTACCTCGGGAGAGCTGACCTTCTATTGCACGTTGACTTGCTCTTTGCTTCTTGACCTCCTGGCTAGAAATCTTGAGGGCTTGGCACCTGCACAAAGGAGAATAATCCTATTCGGATTATCTCCCCTCCGATGCTTAAGT
The DNA here is from genome assembly GCA_008642245.1 of Bassia scoparia. Taxonomy (NCBI): domain Eukaryota; kingdom Viridiplantae; phylum Streptophyta; class Magnoliopsida; order Caryophyllales; family Amaranthaceae; genus Bassia; species Bassia scoparia. The sequence continues at coordinate 24,529 of SNQN01003778.1, read as the reverse complement.
AAGTATGGATTTAGGGAATAAAAAGTGCCAAGCTAGAGAGAGAAAGTAGTTGGAGTTATGCAATAAATGCTATGAAAATTGTGTGTGTTTTCCTTGGTTTTTGGGTATTTATAGGTAATCCCCTAAAAACCAAGGAACCACTTGGATGGGTGACACTTGTCATCCATCCATGCTTCCGAGCGTTCCTTACTACTGTTTTAGTGTAGAAACGTCGGTTCTCCGTCCCGTTTTGGTTCGGATTAATAAAAACGATGGCGTTTGCCACGTGGATCATTTTGACCCAATATTTGGAGGACACGTGGCAGGGATTTTCCGTGCCACATCAATACTTGTATTATTTATATTTACTATTTTTATATTTAGCGTTGTTATTAAGTTGTTAGATATTTCCATTTTGATTTTACTGTTTTTATATTAAATTATTTATTGTATTGTTTTTAAATTTTTTGGATAAGATATATTATTTTTATTTACTATTTTTATATTTAGTTATTTTATTTTTATTTATTTTTTAATTGTATCTTTGAGGGAAAAAAGGTCATCGCAAAAATTATACGACCAAATTTGAGTGTTTGCATTATAATATAACACTAGGTAATACCCGAGCAAATGCTAGTGTTATTTAAAATTGAGAAAATTTTAATCAATAAATATAAGTTGTTAAGAAAATAACATACTCGTCTAATCTAATCTAATAACATATACTAAAGCAATCCCCACCCCTTCATATTTTCCCTTCCAAATTTCTCTCCCATCTCCACCTTATTAAATTATATATTTATTATTATTTATTATCACTATTATATTATTATTTATATTTATTATTGCATAAAAATTATAGGAAAACATTTATTAAGGTTAATAATTGTACTTTGGATAAAATGTTAAACATTTATTAATTGATATACATGTATAATTCTATTTATTATCACAAATAAAACATTGTTATGAAATAATCACATTTAAAAAATAAATTTTGATTTTTTTTACGGTATTTCGTATTTTATTTAACAGTCGAGCATTTGCTCGAGTATTTCTGGTTAATTAAAATTGTTTTAAAAAGAAAAATGACGCCGAACCAAAAGCGGTAATATGATTAAAAAGAGACATCAATAAATCAACAAACTTTCAATTTAAAAGTAATCATAACAATACAACTTTAAAGTATCTAGATAATTCTTAATGAATAAATTTAATATTAAAATATTTTTAAAAAATACATAAATGAAGAAATGAGGTTGGGAGGGAAAGTGAAAGATTTTGGGAGGAAAATTCACTTTAGTGGGGATTACTTTAGTATTAAAAGATAGATAGATTCTCCCTCTGATTTCTAATGTTCTATACATTTACAATTTGGGGGGAAAACAACTAATAATGTATTATAATGTGAGTGAGGTCAAAAGGTACGAGAGACCGTGTGTAAAATGGGGAATTAGGGAAAGTATGAAAAAGTGGGATAAGTAAGAGAAGGTGTGGTTAAAAAGTAGGAGGGAGAGTACCCCAAAATGAAATAAAACATAATGCACAAAATATTAAAAAGCGTCAAAATGAGGAAATTGCACAGAGCATTAAAAATCAGAGGGAGTAGATTACTATGGTTTTTTTACTCCTATCCTATTTTTTGTGTTATTTTTAAGCAAAAATATCTATTTTATTGGTTTTTTTTCATTTTTAAACAGAAGACAACTTTTTTAAAATATAAATACATAACATTATATCTTTATTTATTCAGATAAGATAGTTTTTTACATTAAATGTTATATATAAGATTTTTTTCACATTAAATTATTTACAGAATAAATAAGGTATATATATTTTTTTAGTTTTATAAATATTTTTTATCATTTTATTTACTTTTAATCCTATCCTTGAGGGCAAAAATAAAGTCCCACACAAAAGTTATCGATCAACATTGGGTAATTCTCAAAATAAAGTGAGGTGAGATATAATTGTTTTTTTTAAATGAATTTTAATTGTTTTTTCCCTATTTTATTTAAGATAGAGTGGTTTGGCATACAATTATCGTTTTTTTCTTCTAAAAATAGATTTTGTTTATGATGCATATCATCAATACTTTTGGCAAAAAAAAATTTAATGAGACGCCGCCGCGCAAGCATTGATGATATCATGTCGTGTTTTTCTTTATCAATTTAGATTTAGATGAATTAAAACAGTTGTGATATCTATATATGCATGGCTTCATGCTTTAAATTTTATGTTATGTTTTATCTAGATGATAGAAAGTTATTAAAAAAAATTTGTGTGTTCTTATCTATTTTATTTAGATGTTTTTCTGTGTGTTCTTATCTATTTTATTTTAAGTAACTACCTTTCCATATTTTTAAAATATTTTTTTGGATAAGATATTAAATAGTTTTATTTTTGTTTTATTTTTTTATCTATTGTATATTTTATTATTTAATGATATTTTTTAGGACAAAAAAAGTCCGCATAAAAGTACGGTGTTTGCTTTATAATATAACATAGATTCGTTCCAATATTAAATTTATTTTACTATCAAATTTCTTCTAATTGCAAATATGTCACATGTTATGCATCATTTACTTCACTGCTTGTATTTCATCATTAGAAGCTCTATATAACATAATTCTAATTATTTCTCGTGTTTTTTAAGAGAAAAATCATTCACGTCTAGATTTTTCAAAGGATATAACTTCTTCAAAAGTAGGTTAGAAGAAGAGAAAAATTTGTTATTTCAATGGAGCACATTCAAGAAGAGAAAATCATTAATAAGACAAATTTATGATATAATATGAGTTCATATTAATGTACGACTATTTATATTAAAAAAATCTTAATTTTGGAAACCAAGACAAAAAAACCCTATTTGTTTTATAAAAAAAAATACGGATTTACTTAAAAAATAAATCAGAAAAAATTGAAAATTAAAATTTAACAAAAAAAAGCCTTATCTAAAAAATAAATTAAAAAAAACAATTATTCTACAAGACTGTGGACGTATATGTGTGCATTTCTTATCATGTCAGCACCATAGAAACTTCAAATTTAGTTAATTATGCTCAAAGAAATTTGAAGTAATTACCAACAAAAGAATTTCATTGAGAAATGAATGAAATTTTATTACAAGGGGAAAAAACATACTTCCAAAAAATTAAACCCCAAAATTCCAAGGAAAAATTCTAACTAATTTATAACTACATACGGAGTAATAAAACAGAATGAAGTTAATGCAATGACGACTCTATCCAATCCCATGTGTCAAGCTCACATCATACAGATAGATGATGTCAGAAGCACATTAAATTTAAAAATCACTTATATTTAAACTACAAAATATATATATCTACATAAAAAAATTAAATTAAAAATATAAAATTACCTATATGGTATATCGCTAAATTTAAATAGAAACTAAATTGTAAACCTCCTAGAAAATTGCATGTTTAATAAAAATTACTCTGTATCTTCCTTTAACTATTTAATATACAATTTAATTGCATTAAATTATAAAATTAAAGTTTAAATAATTTTTTCATCTACATCTACATCATTAATAATAAAACTCGATAAACTACTTATAACTTTTATTAGAAAACTAGTATAATGCCCGTGCGATGCACGGTTTAATTATAAATTTAATTTTTTTGAATAAATATTAAGTATGCTTACAAATGTTGGAATTTTGAAGGTAGATAATTAATTAATAAATACATACAGAACCAATTAAATACAAAGTACTACGTATTATAAATAATTCATTCAAATAAATTATTATATATAATTAACACAAAATTAAAAATCGTACAATCCGTACTTGACTCGAGGTAGACATTTATATACCTATGTCATAAGAATGATCAAAATTTTATAAAAATTCAATATAATTATCACGATTCAATGAATCATTATATTTAATACTGATTATTTTTCAAATAAAATCTTTAATATATAAACAAAATTTTGAATCGATAAATTAAACCAAGGGGAGAAGCTTGCATTATTATGTAAAATACAGAGTGTAGTACAATACAAAAAAATAGGTAATAAGTAATAACAATAAACAATATCAATCTTGCAATAAATACAAGCGAGTGTAGGTGAAGCAAAATTAACACGTGAATGTAAAAAACTACTTATAAATGAATGGAATGTGGGATTTACGTAACCTAATTTTGAAATATAATTATAAAATAATAAATTTATTATATACATTTATGATCATTATCTATCATCTATATCTAACTAATCTATATTAACTCCCTCTCATTTTTAATGTTTTATGCAATTGAGTTTTATTTCATTTTGGTACACTCTCTCTCAGTCTGTTTTTATCCTTTAACCCCACCTTTCCTTACTTTTCCTTGCTTTTTCCTTTTTCATGCAATCTTTCTCCAATCTATTTTTACTTTAGACCCCACTCACATTATAATCTAATATTACGGATATTTGCATGTATTTTTTAGTATGAAATATTATTGCAAGGATATTCATATAATTTTGCGATGATTTCTTTGTCAGAATAATCTTAGGGTACGATATTAAACATGATACGGAGTATATTATCAAAAAATATTATATTTTGTTCTTTATATATATGCAAATTTTATGAACTTTGAATAGCAT
>SNQN01003778.1:5658-19914 GCA_008642245.1 Bassia scoparia | reverse complement strand
TTATTTAATTTATTTTGTTTTGGATAAAGAAAAAAACATAAATTTCTATCATAAAATATAGTTTACACGAAAATAATAAAATTCAACAAAGATATATATCTTTTCTATCACAAAATATAATTTAAACGAAAATAATGACATTTAAATAAAAATATATATCTTTTTATAAGATAAATCGCAATATATTTATAAGAAAATATATTTATAAATATTTGAAAATTACGGGGATTACATTACATTAGCTTATTTTCAGTTCAGTTCAGTTCAGCTCCATTTAGTTTAGTTTAGTTCAGTTTAGCTCCATTCAGTTCAGTTCAATACTCAACCCAATTTCTCTCTCATAAAATATTCAATTCAGTTCAGTTCAGCTCCATTCGGTTCAGTTCAGTTCAGTTCATTTCAATTGATTTCAGTTAATGTAAACAGGCCCTTACTCCGTAAAAAGTATCGTGTAGTAATATAATATTATGGATATTTGCATGTATTTTATTTTTAGTGTGAAATATTATTGCAAGAATATTAATCTTGTGATGATTTCTTTGTTAGAATAATCTTAGGGTACAATATCGTTAAAAATTGCACATATTTGAAATAACTAAACTTATATGATTGTAATCAAACATATAACTAAACTTAATTATATGAATGTAAACATAATAGATATTACCTTTTGGTCAACCAAAATTAATTCAAGTGAATCTGCAATCTAAGGATTGTTTTAAGCTTATTGAATTGGTACCATTGTCACACAATTTTAACAGTTATCTTCCATGATTCTTTGACAGAGGTAATTTCAAATATCATAATTCATCTGATGTCATTTTCAATAAAATTTGTAATATAACCAGAGAATTATGACGATATGTAGTCAGTTTTATGGCGTCAATTATCTATATATGATGATGGATATGACCTGAAAATATTATAGTGCATATATTATAATTTTAGTATATGACCCAAAAGTATTATAGTATATATTCTGACTACGGAGTATATTTTTAGTTGAGAATATAATACCCATATTATAGCATATACATACTCACATAAGATCTTATAGTATATCAATATCATAACATATCACTGAGTATAAATTATAGCAAGAAATTATTATTCATTGAGCACATACTATAAGATGAGCACAGTCTATATTATATATGGCAAAATATTATATAGCAAGATTTGTAATATATATTATAACAAGTAAATATAAACATAATAATAATAATAATAATAATAATTAAATATACTATAAGATGAGCGAATCATGGAGTGACAAATGTCATCCCCACATTGATCCGCTTGTCTTATAGTATAGTATATAGATAGATAGATTAGATTTCACAAAACAAATACAATCTTCGCTTAATCTTTTCCAACCCAATTATCAAACTGTATAAAAAACATAATCATTAGAACCCAATGTGTTGTCCAAACCATAGTTTAAAAAAAAAACAATTTCATATTACACATGGCTATAGAATACAATTACATTGAACGGATAACTCATTTGAGATAGAACGTGATAATCAATAATCGAATTTTATAATATGCTTGAAAAAGTAGTAACCAATTAGATTAAAAAAATCATCTTACAAATCTGGTAAATATCATCTTGCTAAATTAGTAAATATCGTGCATTGCACGAGTGCTAAATTAGTTAGTAATAAATATAAGATCAAAAAATTTTGAATTTTCATTAAATAAGAAAAATATATTTGGAATTTTAAAGTCAGTAATCCATGAAATCACAATGTTTCAAAATTGGTCTCTTTGAAATTGTGGGGAGATGTGGAAAATAATAAATATTCAGAAAACTCGTTGAGAATTGATGTGAATATGGGTTTTTGTTACTTTGAAGAGAGAAGAGAGTGAGAGGATATGTGAGAATTCGAGAAGAAATTAAAGAAAATATACCTGATAAGTTGTAAGTATAAACGAGCCAAAACAAAGAAAGGAAATTAATAGAAATCTAATAACTCTTACTAAAACAAACTCCACATCTCATATTTTTCCTCCTAAATTTTCCTTTTAAGCACACTTTATTTATTATTGCATAAGTAAAAGATGTTAAAAGCATTTAATTTTTTTTTGTGCAATTAAAAAGTATTTAATGAATGTTAATAAAAACGTTTTTGAGTTAAAAATTATATATTTATTAGTTCATTTATAACTATAAAAAAAATTTGTCGAAAATAAAACGTATTTTCAAATAATTATAATTTAAAAATATCAAATCAAACTCGAGAATACGTTAACAATTTGTATTTTATTTAAAAATCGAGCATATGCTTGGGGATTATCTAATTCAAGACAATTTGACGAAAGTTAACTTTGAGTACATACCCTAGCTTTCTGAAACTTTTGCAATTAAGGTACTCAAATTGCAACATTTATAAAAGTTTAGTACCCTAGTACTAGTATAGTAGTATGCACTTCTAAATCTAGAAGAGATCGCTTCTTAAGTTGTTATGGAATCAATCGATCAATCAAAGACTTAGTCCAAAAAACGAGGTCAGATAACATGAGCCATAAGTGATTATTCTGAAAGTCATATATCCACAAAAATTTTCCTCTTCTGCTTAAGTTGTGTTATGGAAGAATTTAAAAATATGCATAAATATGTCAGAAAATCAGGTATCCTTCTAATACTTTTATTTGCAGTACAATCTTATCTTACATTAGTTTTAAGTTCTAACTACGTACATGCATCTTCATGAAGATTGACAATGATGAATAAGCAAATCACTCATATTTACAAATCGTGGGATGGAAACAACATTTCACCACACACAACAACCCCAACAAATCACATGGTGAGACTTGGTTGTGCAACAATATTATTTTATCTTGGAAATAATGCATTGTATTTGTAGCCCCACAAGGCCAAACTCTCCATGGGAGGGTACAATTTTTTGGGTACGACGGTCCCTAATTTTTTTTTTTCAAGATTTCGTGTGTGGGTTTCTTAGTCTGTGCTGGTTGAGGGCGTGGCCGAGTTGTGTGGGGTTTGTGGGTTAGGGGTGGGGGTGATCATGGTGGCAAGTGAGGGTGGGGTTTCTTGCGTAGGGTTCGTGGGTTGGGTGAGGATGGATGGGTATGGCCGGACTGAGGGTGGTCATGGTGATTGCGGATTGTTGTGGTGGTAACGGTATGTGTGAAATTGCAATGGTGAAATGCAAGCAGAAGATTAGAGAGAGAAAGCTAAATAGAAGATCAATTTTATTATGTTCCAATACATAATTACAAGGGAGTAAGCAAAAATATATATACAATGTGTACATGACTAGAATACCCTTCAATATTAAGGGAATCACTAAAATACCAAAATAACAAACTCTAACTAACTAACTAATGATGTCAGTTAGCATAACAAAATAGATGATAATGGTGATCCAGAAGCATGGTGATAAGCACCATGATATCACAATACTCCCCCCTCAAGATGGACTTGGCTTGGAATGGACAAGACCAATCTTGTTGCAAAGAAAATGGTGTTGATCAGCCCCCAAAGGCTTTGTCATGATATCTGCAAGCTGCAAAGTGCTAGAAACATGAGACAAAGCTAACAAACCACTGTTTACATGATCCCTAATATAGTGACAATCCAATTTTAGGTGCTTAGTCCTTTCCAAAAACACTTCATTCTTTGCAATATATTGTGCAGACTTGTTGTCACAAAAAAGTGAAATAGGCTGAGGAACTTGAATATGCAAATCTTGCAGTAGACCTTCCAACCAGACTAATTCACTAGAAGTGTGACTCATTGACCTGTATTCTGCCTCAGTAGAACTCTTGGAAGTAACCTTTTGCTTTTTTGGTTTTCCAAGAGATGAGAGAATTACCCAAAAATATGCAAAAACCAGTCAAGGACTTGCCTGAATAAGCACAAGTCCCCCAGTCAGCATCACTATAGGCAACCAAATTATGGGAATTTTGAGAGCTGTAGAAGAGGCCTGCATTAATGGATCCTTTGAGATACTTAAGGACATGTAAAGCTGCAGCAAAATGAGGAGCCCTGGGAGCACTCAAAAATTGGCTGAGCTGCTGAACAGCATAGGAAATATCAGGTCTAGTCATGTTTAAGTAAAGAAGTTTGCCAACCATCCTTCTATATATCTCAGGATCATCTAATAAGGCACCATCAATTGTACTAAGTTTCAGCCCTTTAGGTAATGGAAAAGGAGAAGTTTTACAATTTTCCATGTGTGCTTCCTTGAGTAAATCCATGACATATTTCCTTTGATTCAACAAGATACCCTCAGAAGATCCTTAATGGTGAAAGTCTGGTGCAGAGCAGCCTTAAGGTGAGAAATGAGTTGAGAACTGGAACTAGCAAGTAAGAGATCATCCACATAAGCAACCACAACAATGAAATCAGACCCAACCTTTTTTGTAAACATTGAAAAATCATGCTTGGATTGAGTAAAACCAAGCTGATTCAACAAAAAACCCTTAAGTTCAAGGTTCCATTGCCTAGAAGCTTGTCTTAGACCATAGAGAGATTTTTTGAGCTTACAAACCTGTCCAGGTTGAGCCTTAGAATAACCAGGAGGAGGAGTCATATAGATGTCCTCAGTGATGTAGCCATGTAGGAAGGCATTATTAATGTCAACCTGTTCCAAATGCCAATTATGAGCAGCAGCAAGAGCAATGATAGTCCTGACTGTAGTAAACTTGGCAACTGGACTAAAAGTGTGTTTGAAATCTTTGCCTTGAATTTGTTTGTCACCCCTAGCCACAAGCCTAGCCTTGTATCTGTCAATGGAACCATCAGTCTTAAACTTAACTCTGTAAACCCATTTGCAGCCAATGACATGCTTATCAGAAGGTAGAGTAGTGAGATCCCAAGTTTTATTAGCTTCCAAAGCAGAAAGTTCTTTATTCATGGCCTCAACCCAATTAGGATCATCCTTGGCTTTAGAATAAGAAGAAGGCTCAGGGACAGAAAGCATACTAGATAAGCCATCTAAGTCCTGAGAAGATAGATGTTGTAGAGAAGGTTTAATATGAACATTGAATGAAAGAGAATTAGAAGGAGTATCTTGTGGAGTGGTCATTGGTTTAATTTGTGGAATGGTGGTGACAAAATCATCAAATTTAGCAGGACGCTTAGAAACCCTAGATGATTTTCTAGGTGGATCAGGAACATTTGCAGGAGGAGGAGGAGGAGGAGGAGGAGAAGAAGAAGAAGAAGGAGGAGGAGAAGAAGAAGAAGAAGAAGAAGAAGGAGAAGGAGAAGAAGAAGAAGAAGGAGGAGAAGGAGAAGAAGAAGAAGAAGAAGAAAGAGATATGAAGAAGGGGAGAAAGAAGACGAAGAGAGAGAAGAAGAGAAGGAGGAGGAGAAGAAGGAGAAAGAAGAAGAGAAGAAGAAGAGAAAGGGAGAAAAAGAAGAAAGGAGGGAAGGAAAGAAGAAAAGGAAGAAGAAGGAAGGAGAAGAAGAAGGAGAAGAAAGAAGAAAAGAATAGAAGAGAAGAAGAAGAAGAAGAGAAGAAGAAGAAAGAAGAAGGAAGAGAAGAAGAGAAGAAGAGAGAAGAGAAGAAGAAGACAGAAGAAGAAGAAGAAGAAGAAGAAGAGAAAGAAGAATGAGAAGTAGGAGAAGAGGGAGAAATAGAAGAAGAAGAAGAAGAAGAAGAAGAATGAGAAGAAGGAAAGAATGAGAAATAGGAGAAAGAGGGAGAAATAGAAAGAAGATGAAGGATTCTTATTAGGAGAATGAGAGGCAGAACCAACAGAAGAAGGTGGTGGTGAAGAAGATACAAAAGAAGGTGAATTAAGAACATTTAAAGGAGGAATATGATCAGGAAATAAAGGAGAATCATTGGAATGTGAAAAAGGGGAAGAAGAAGAAGGAGGAGAAGGGAAAGAAGTATGAGAAGATTGTTTAAAAGGAAAAATATGTTCCTTAAAAACAACATCCTTACTAAGAATGATCTTATGAGTTTGAAGACTGTACAACTTGTAACCTTTTTGTGCAAATGGATAACCAAGAAGCACACATTGCTGTGATCTAGCAGCAAACTTGTCTGAAGTCTTAAGATTGGGATAACACAAAGAGCCAATAACCCTTAGATGACTATAATCAGGTTGTTTGCCCATGAGACATTCAAATGGAGTCTTCCAATGTAAGACAGCAGTAGGCATGAGATTTATGAGATGAGTAGCAGACAACAAACATATCACCCCAAAACTTAATGGGAAGATTAGCATGAAGTCTTAATGTTCTAGCAACCTCAAGAAGATGTTTGTGCTTGCGTTCAACCCTCCCATTTTGTTGAGGAACACCTGGCATACTCCTCTGATGCACAATTCCTTTAGAAGAAAATAAGGAAGCACAAGATTCTTGAACAATTTCAGTACCATTATCACTTCTAAAAACTTGACAGTTGTGTTGAAGTGATTTTGAACATATGCAAGGAAAGCTGAGATAATGGTAAAAACTTGCTGTTTAGAGTGAAGCAAGTGAGTCCAGGTAGTACGAGAATGATCATCAAGAATTGTAAGAAAGTAAGTAGCACCTGAGATAGCAGGAGTTCTATATGGCCCCCACAAATCAACATGAACTAAATGAAAAATAGCAGGAGCATGAGAAGTGGAATTGGGAAAGGGAAGCTTGTGATGTTTGACAAGAACACAAGAATCACAATGAAAATCAGGAGAAACATTGATTTTATTATTAACAACACAAGATACATGCTGCATTGTAGTAGGAGATACATGACCTAGCCTAGCATGTAACAAATCAAAGCTAGGAATAGAATTTGCAGAATTAGAACAAACTGGAAGAGAAACATTACAAGTGTTTGACATACAAGATTGTGAAATAGGAGAAATTGGAGAAATGAACTGATATAAACCAGCTCTTCTAACAGCAGTAGCCTTGACCTGATTAGTTGTAAGGTCCTGGAAAAGGCACATGCTATTAGTAAAATGTGCAGACAAATGATGAGACTCAAGAAGCCTGCCAACAGATAGCGAATTATGCTGAAATTTTGGAACAAATAGCACATTTTGCAAGACAATTGTAGATTTTAAAGGAACAGTACCAATATGAGTGACAAATTGAGAAGAACCATCAGGTAAATTTGCAGGAATAGGATTTGAGAGTGGTTTAAAAGATGTAAAAAGTGAAGAATTGAAACAAATATGCTCAGAGGCACCAGAATCAATTATCCAAGCAGAAGAACTAGAAGAATTAGGATATTGATTACTAGTATGAAAAGCATAAATGTTACCTACAAAGCTAATATTAGCATAGGATGCAGTGAGTGGATCAGAAAAAGAAGAAGAAGATGAAGAATCTTTCTTCATGGCCTTCATAACTTCTTTGCAAACAGCAGACAACATATGAGGATCAATAGAATTTCCAGAGGACTTAGCAGCAGTAGAGTGAGAAGGTCATGGCCCTAGAATGCTAGTTGAATCAGCAGCATTAGCCACAACCTTAGAAGTTTGCTTAGCCTTCTTATTTGCATACCACTCAGGACATCCAATCAATTTGAAGCACTGATCAATGTTGTGATTTTTGGCCTTGCAATGCTCACAAAACCTTACTGACTTATCAGACTTAACAAAATTCTTATTCTCCTTCTTAGCAGCAGCAGAATTAGAGAGATTAGGAGATTTAGTAGGATTAGCCATCAATGCACTAGCATCAGCGGAAGAATTAAGACCAGAATTGTTGTTTTGCCTTTGTTGTTCAACTTGTAAAAGAATGTGATAAGCTCGACTTACATGAGGAAGAGGATAAGAACTCATGATATTAGTTTTGACCTGATCATAGGAAGAGCTCACACCAGAGAGAAATTGAATGAGTTTGAGACGATTATCAGCTTCAATGATGCGTTGTAACATACCACAAGAGCAATCCTTAAGAACACCACAAGAACAATCTGGATAACCTTCAAGAACTTGTTGATCCCAAACCTTTTTCTTCTGGCAATAATATTCAGTAATTGAGGAATCATTCTGCTCAATGAAGAACAAAGAACGAAGCAGCTCAAACAAACGAGGAACATTACTGTAACACCCCAATAATTCTCCACTTCACCTGTGAAATAATAAATTAAAATACGGAGAACCATTGGCGTGTTATCGCCACGTGTGAAAACGTTTTGGCTTATTCAGAATATTGCAGCGGAAAATGACTAAACAAAATAACAAAAAACTTTTAGGAAATCTATCAAAGAATTTAAAACCGTACAACTTGGAACCAACTTTGGCCCTTTATTAAAAATCGAGGATAAATATTTTGGCAAACTAATGAAACTTGAAAACCATTGTATCCAATTATAAAATTACTAAAATTTTCAGACGGAACATTAAACAACAGTRCAAYAWTATAACACTCGAACACTCCCATAACCCRAACGTTGCAAATGCACATGTATAGCCATCAACAACCTGCACAATCCTYTGAAAAGTCTGCTCCCCATAATTTCCAAACGAAATAAGGATCATCACAGGTCCACCAAAAGAAGAAAATGTGGACAATACACAAAACACAAAAACACGCAATCAGCAAAGCTGAGTACATATAACATACGAAATCGGAAAACAAACGGACAGCATCTCCCCTAAAAACTGGACATACCGAGTTACGACACCTATTTAAAAACAAAAGAAAACCCAGATGTGGTGTTCATAACCACTTGACGACATTATACATACAACAGATTCCCAAAGAAAACTCAACCTCAAATATCATCAACTATATATAAACAATTGTTCCAAGTAACTCAAACTCAATTTTCATCATTTATTTCTTATATACAACTTCTCCAAAGCATCTCAATCCAAACCTCGTGACTGCTCAAGTCAAACAAATTAGTACCTGCAAGAATAATTTTACTCGACTCCAACACATGACTCAATATAGTTTATTACATTTGTTATGATTTGAGCAATAGACAAGGTTGTCCAAATCCAGACACACCGAGGTGCCACACGTTCAATCCCAGACACACAGTGCCACAGTTGCAATCCCAGACACACTAGGTGCCACAGTTCATATTCCAGACACACTAGGTGCCACAGTTCAATTCCCACTGTCCTCATCCCCTGCTCGTAAGGCATCAATGTTCAATAAACCAGATGGCGAACGGGCCGCGACTCCGTCACCATAGTTAGATGAGATCTCAAACTAAACCCCATTTTGGAAAAACCCATTTGATAAAAATCCGTTTTAAAATAAATATAAAGAGACGCGTTGATCAGACGCCCTAGTAAAGGAAGCGAATAAATTCGCACCCCAACCCCTGATTGTCAATACTCTAGAACGTGCTCAAATCCAGAGTTTTATTGCTCATCCATAAATTATTTAACCATTGATTATGACCTTCACTTGATCACAATTCACGACCACATTTCACATCGAAACTCTTTTTAACACTAACTGTTCCTTTAATTAATAAATTGTTGGACAAGCCAACTACCTCGTCAATAAGACTTGAAATATATACTTCCCTTTACTCGATTCACACATCATATCATGAACGAGTAATAAAATAACCTCATGGGGTAAGTTACACTTGACCCCACTTTAATTTCATCCCTTATATTAATAAAACAACCTCATAAGCAACGTTAACTTGACTGCCACTTAAACCATCAAAACAAGACCAAAACAACTTTTAATTTTTAACTAGCAATAGACTATATCAATCTCATATCAAACTCATGATACTAAACAATTTCCTCAACATTCCTCGGTCTCACAATATAGATCCAATACACAAATAGATGACTTGTCGTGACTCCAAACAATTCCAAGGAAACATATTGACATCAAGGATACGATATACATATACATATACATTTCAAAGATTTCGTAAGTAGGTACTTACCTTGAAAAGGAAACATCCTTGCAATTTATTTTCACAGTCAATAAATCACTCAAGGAGAACTTCCTTCCTACAACCAAAATAGAACAATCACAATTGACTTCTAACACAAAATTACAACAATATATGTTCTATAACCCCCACAACTTTAGAAATCAACTTGAACATGTTTTAAAGTAATTTCAACGCTTATACAATAAACCATCCGTTATTTCTTTAAAAAAAATATTAAAGCCATACTTAAGTAGTTTAAAAATCACTTTGAAATATGTTTTAAAAACTACTGAAAATATCATATTAACTTATATGTCGTGCCAATATTTTTGATCAACATTTTAAGAATTAAAACATATCTCCGATCGAAAACCGTCTTCAAGTATTAAATAATTTATTAAATAGCTAAACACCACGAAAATTTAATGAAAATTTCACACAAGATGTATTACTGTATTTAGATGCATTCCACAAAAATTTTCGTAAATTATAGAATAATATAAAAATAAATAAAAATCGAATACGAACCAGCAACCTGGAAAACAGTCAGTTCGAAAACGAATTTATTAAAATAAGAAAAAAAGCTTCGAAAATTCTGAAACTTTACACAAAGTCTTTTTAATGTGTATAGAATATTCATAAAATTTTTCGTAAATTATTGCCGACACAAAAATCAGGAAAAATCAAAAACCGAGCCTTGAATACCAGAAAACTTTCAATCCAAAAACGAATTTTTTAAAAATATAAACATGCTTGGAAAATTCTGAAAGTTTACACAGTGCGCAATAGTATGGTTTTACACTCACCGAAATTTTCAAAGATTAATTTACTAGTAATAAAATATTAAAATTCAAATACTAAGCTGGACAGATTGATAAAAACGTGAAGAAACCCTAATTTGCATTCAATTAATCTGAAAATTCCCCAATTAAATCAACATACCAAAAACCTCATAAACTTTGTAATCCTATAGTAGATTATAACTAAAATTGATTAGTATTGACAATTGGATTCATAAAAGTTTCAATCTTTTAATCAAAGTTAAATTTAAGAATTAAAACATGAGAAATCAATAGAAGAAAGACGGGGAGAAGAAATTGGGAACCCGGCGACCGGTGGGGCTGACTTGCCGGCAGCAAGGAGGGGCAGCGGCGTTGGCATGCAGCACAAATAAACCACAGCAGCAACGGACAGCAGCAACTCTCGTTCTCCCTCATCTGATTTTTTTTTTTGTGTTTGAATGAATAGCGTAAAACAAGATAGGAAAGGAATTATAACTCTTTACTGATTTAGGTTTAGTAGAGTAATTAAATATTTTATAATTTTCATTTATTTTGTTTTGGATAAGAGGAAAGATAAGTTATTTTTATCATAAGATATAATTTTTAACGAAAATACGTCGAATTCAATAAAATATATCATATCGTTTTAGTGAGATAAATCCTAACATATTTTATAATAACAATATATCATAAAATAATTTGATCTTTCTTATAAAATACAAGTTGTATATTATAGGAATACATTTATAATATTCGAAATTATGGGGGATTACAATTCTTGACCAATAAATCGATCCTTAACTTCTTCCAAAGTTGCAGACGTGCAGAATCAACAAACATGAAGATTCAGCAAGATGCTCTCTCATCGAATTAGTATTCAATAGCAATGACATAACATTGCGAAGCCATTTCGGAGATCAGATGAATTAGCAGGTCTGGACAGAATATGAGTCCATCAAGCAATCCAAACTTGTACGATTGTAATCAAAGCTTTGAATCGCACGACTCCAATTCAAGAAATTGAGCCAAAAAAACAATCGAAACCATATAGAGATTGATTCGCATCAGCTGAAGAAAGATAATAATGGATCTATCTTATACAGCAAAACAACATTGTGATGTTGATTTTGAGACTGCAATTGTGACACATTTGGCTCAGATTCATCAGCAACAGTGCCATTGAAAAAGAAGAAACGCAACAAAAACAGAGTATGAGAACAGAAGGTAGAAGACGAAGAAGAACATAGGCAAAAACGAGAAAGAATTATCGTTTTGCTCTGATCCATGTGAAATTTGCAATGGTGAAATGCAAGCAGAAGATTAGTAGAGAGGAAGCTAAATAGAAGAATCAATTTTATTATTGTTTCAATACTATAAATACAAGGGAGAAGCAAATATATATACAATAGTAGTACATGACTAGAATACCCTTCAATATTAAGAGGATCACCAAATACAAAATAACAAACTCTAACCTAAATAATTAAATGATTGTCATGTAGCTAACAGAATGAATGATGATAATGGGATCAGAAGCATGGGATAAGACCATGATATCAAATAGTCATGGTCTACGTGGGCAAGTGATTTTTTAATTGGCATCACAAATATGGGACATGTTTTGAATATTTGCAGGTTACACTTTAAACATTCACCTTTTTACTATTCGATCTAGTTTTGTAGCTATTTGTTTTTTCTTGTTTGGTTACTTGAGCTAGATCAATATTTATTTGACTAACAACTTGACTACTATTTCTAGTTTGATTTTGTTCTAGAAGTTGGAATCTTTTTTTGTCTTAAACATTTGTAATTTTTCCTTTTTCATAATGAAGGTAATGACATTCAAGACAATAACTATGCAAATTCGAGTAGATTAGTAGTAAAAAATAAACAACATTTAAAAAATCAAGCAAAATCATTTTGAAAACCAATAATTCATTTTTAATTTCACATCAATAAAAATGCAATACTCAAATTTTGAAACTTAATTTGTATCAATAATTCGATCAATAAAAAAAAAGTTCAGTGTCGAGTGTGGGGTGTCACCAGGGCCGGACTGGGTCCAGTCCTCTGCCAGCGAGTAACAGTCTCGGTGAGACACCATATTGCGAAAAATTGAAATTCTTCTATTTTGTCATAGTGTGAGTATGCTTGCATTAAGGGTTGGATACTCAAATCGCATAGAAGAAGTCGTCACCACATTCTTTGGAAGATTGCGGAACCCGTTTTAAGTCTTAGCCTATATTTGCATTAAAGCATGACTGAAGGACTCCTATGTCGGTCGATGCACCGAGGTCTGGATTAGGGGCGAAGTACAGGGCGAAGTAGGTGCACAACAAACCCCCTGCATCTTCGCCTCCTATCAATCTCATTGCAAAATTCACCAATTGTAACCATTGAACAACACATATGCCTGTATTAGTCTTAGTAGCTACTAGGCGAGTTGAATTAATGCATGTAAAGACTATTAAATTGTTGTTTGCTTTTGAACTAGGGTCAAGATTCAAAGATGCGAATAAACACATTTGTTCCTATGGATGTCATTTATTAGCGTGACAGCAATTTAATAGGTTTGATTACAAAAATTAATGGTGGTAGGACAAATTATAGAAGACACATGAAGATTATTACATGAAGAAGAGGAGAATAGTAGAGGACTTACCTTGAATCGCTATCCAAAACAAAAGTTTAGATTGAAACAAGAGATCACCGCCGCAATTTCGCTATTTACATTGAGAAAATAACAGAAAAGTTAGTAATGACAATAGATATTGAAATCAAATTTAAAAATTAAAGAAAATCAAAGTGGTTATTTACATGTTAATTGTTTTCAAATGAGTTATTAATCCCATATTAAGATTACTGGTGATATAAGTAAATAAACAAAAATAATAAAATTTGAAAAGAAGAGAGAAGAAGGGAATAAGGTCTATTGAGGTTTTGGGGCCTCATAGATTATACCCAATAAAGCTCGGTCGAACAAACTCTTGGAACAAGTGTCTTGAATGCTTAATATGCTGATTAATGTGATTGAGAATTTGGAAGTATCTTCAAATGAGTTTTTGGAATTGAATTGAAATCGAAGTTTGAACTGTTTTCGAAGTTGTTTTTAGAGATAAATATCGTCGAAGAATGCTGTTATAGACTCCAGAATAGATATTAATACAAAAGCCAAAATTCCTTATTTATACGCCCTCTATCACAGGAATTCACCTGAGTGTGATTCCTTTATAGGCAAGTGTGGGCGTATACGCCCAAAAAAATTGTCAAAATTGTTTTATTTCTTGCCTTTTTGTGTTTATTTGTCAGTTTAATTAAGTTAGGCCTTTGATCGGTTGTCAAGCTTGTGTGAGAGTAGCTGAGATGTTACCTTAGACATCTTTTGGGATCAGCCACGAACATTGATGGTTTCGAAAGCTTCCGGAGACACGCCGTTTCCTCGGTTGCGATTTTATATCTAGAAAATTATAATATTTATCCATTCAGTCCATCAAATTCTAGAAAAAATATGTAAAACATTCCTGAGTAAAATATAGTGAATTGTGATAAAATTTCGTAATTTTTTGGACTTTTTGTTAATTTAATTAATTATTCAAAACAATTACAAAAGTATTTAGAAAAATCCAGAAAAAATTCCTGAG
>SNQN01003777.1:27294-53489 GCA_008642245.1 Bassia scoparia | reverse complement strand
GCCAATGTCGAGCAAAATATAAAGAACAAAAACAAAGTGGGACCACAACTTAACTATTCCGTTAACTATTCCGTTAAGAGGTGGGAATATTTAAGAAAATGGAACTAAAAGGTGGGAATTTAAAAAAAAAAAACAAAAGGTGGGAATTTTTAAAAAGAGGTAACTGAAAGGTGGTATTATCCAAAATTTCCTTTCTAGTCTAATAAGTAGCTCTTCGAGTATAGTTATATCTCTTATAAGTAGCTTGATTGCAATTGTAGTTGCTTCTTAACCGGGGAAGATTTCATTGAACATCATATACTAAAGTGTGATTTGAATCATTTGATATATCTATAGTCCAATAATTCTTTTTATATTCAATTACATGCGTAATAAAAAAAATACATACGTTTATTATTATAATCAGCTCGTAGGGATACATTTATTTTTTTCCTATTATTAATATAGCCTTCGTTGCAACTTTTTGTTTTTTTTTTGTATTTTTTATGATTAATTCTCTATGCAGTCTTCATTTCATTATTTTTCTAATGTCACAATCTTTTTGGTGAAAATGGTTTTTTTTTAGAGGAAGTGCTTTCTTATAACAAATTTGGAATTTTCCTTTCACAATTTGGAATTTTCCTTTCTTTCAACAAGGAATTGTTTATGAGAGAAGAAAATTAGAAACAAAATTTAAAATTAGCTGAACTAAACAAGATGATTCGTCATATTTCATAAAGTTGCAAATATGAATAGCATACCTACTTAAGAAATTCCTTATTTTTCAATACAAGTAAAAGTACGTGTAGAAGTATCTGACTATGCCAAGAATGATTAKATCTATCAAGTGGATTTGGCTTGGACAATTTATATACATCTATATAAGTATATTCTTTTTATTTTTTAAAAAAACCACATGCATGATCATATTAGTACAAGGGAAGGAGAGTAAATTATGGTCACATAAACACCCCGAGCATCATCAGGTAAAAACACTAGTTAACTTACAATTGAAAGGTGTTGGGATCAAATCTTGGTGGATGCAATTTTTTTATGTGAAAATGGTCATGAAACTTGCAAGAAAGTGACACATGGCAGATTAAAAATGAAAGATATGACACGTGAAGAATTGTGGAGTATAGGAGGTGCCATGTGGCGGATTGCAAACATGGTCTTTGTGTTTTAATATAAAGAGATACTTCCTCCGTATCAAAATAATTGCAACGATTAGACACTTTTTTTTCTACTTTATGTCACATCGTTGCAATTATTTTGATATGGAGGAAGTAGATGATATTATTTATAGTTGCGTCATTCTGCTAGCATTTTGCCATGCTCTATTTTTCCTCTCTTCTTTTTATATTTTAACGTTATCATGGTATCAGAGCCAGTTTCGATCTAAGTCTTTCAAAAATATACTAATCTTTTGACACTATTTATAGTTTTTACTTTCAAGGTAATTTCACTAATATGTGATTTATAAATAAGAAGATATGGAAGGAAGTTTGCTACAATGGGTGGAAATCTATGCAAATTTAAAAGTCGCTCATATAGATTTTAAAGAGGTCCGTTAGAGCAATAGTTGTACCATAGTGCCCCTTTATTCGCCCCCTCTAATGAATTTTATATGTTTATCACTCCTTAAGAAAAAAATATTTTGTAGACCATTTGGGGTTTTGTTACATTCGTTTTAAACTTGTGACTTTTATGATCTCGTGTTTATAATTTTTACAATTACATAATTAATGATATTAATCCTTAATGATTTTGTTCCATCATGCGTAAAAAGTATAAATGTTGTAATTATTTTGTTGGGTAGGAAGTATGATTAAAACTAAATAATAATTAAAAAACTTGATTAACTCATATAATAAGTGGGAAAATAAATGAATTATCTATATTTAACTTTTAGTACAATAATATTAAATCACCCAACTAAATAATTGATTATTTAATCTAGTACTTTATATTTATATAATGGAATCTCCGTTACGCGGCTCTTAAACATCTAGGCGCAGTTTGATTCTGTGCTTGCATATACGGAGGGTTCGGCATACTGGGCGGCTGTTAGCCGCTTCCGGCCGGTTCAACGGTACAAGAAGTTCCGACTGGATGCTCGGTCGGACTATGAGGAGAAAGAGGGAGCTGGTCAGTAAAGGTACGGTCATACACCACTCAATTTCGTAAAGTTGTTAATTGTGTTAAATAATTAACTTTTTTCCCGTAATTCAACATCATATCTATTTGCTACATATTTATGAAAATGTGAGATATAATTGAGTGTCAAATTTTTAGTTTCCATAAATCTTATTATTCTCTTAACTTAAAATATCTATTATTTGAGATAAATATGATTGTTAATTTTTTAAGATTTAATTTAAATATATTTTAAAATAAATATTATATCATGGATAAATTTATATTTTAAGTCTCTATCTAATTCTTATGTAGATAATTTTTATTATTACAACATGTCGTTTTGAGATAAATTTAATAAAGATTAAATTTTATTTTATTTTATTTAATAAAAAATATCTCGCATTCCATGATATCATTAGTGCTTTTGTGTGGGAAATTTTTTAACAATAATCACAGTGTGCCTGATAATATCAGCCGTTGATATAGAGTTTTAACAAAATTATTTGTGAATTTTATTATTAAAAATAAGGGAAATTTCCAGTGGTACTCACAATTTTTCGAAAATCCAGTGGTAAGCATGAGAATTTAAAAATCTCACCATATAGACATGAGTTTAGTGCATATCTGTGAAACTCAATCAAAAACCCCCCGATCTCTCAAACGACCTTCCAACCACAACCACCTCCTCCTATATATGCCTCCGCAGCCACAACCACTCCCTCTACACTCTCCAGCGACACTTACATTGTTTCAAATCGCGCAACCACTTCCACAAAAATCGCCACACCCATCACAACACTCAATTGTACCTTTCCAACCACACAACCACTCATCGTCCATACCCAGCCCCCCACCAACTGGGAGGAAGTTTGAGGTGGGCGTAGGTGATTTTTGGCTTGAGTTTCACACATATACCCTAAATTCATGTTATATGTGGGATTTTTAAAATCTCATGTGTACCACTGGGATTTTGCAAAATCGTGTGTACCAATGGAAATTTCGTAAAAATAATGTTCAAGCATATAGTATGAGTATTATGGAAAAAATAATTCATATAGAGGTGATCAACATTAGTCGTCCCGTCGACCCAGCCCGGCCCCGCCCGAAAAAAGTGAGGGTTTGGGCAACTAAAAACATCAATTTTTAGTTCAAAACCCGGCCCGACCCACATATGCTCGCAATGCCTGCAAGCCCGCTCTTTTGAGCGGGTTTCGGCTATATTTTTTATATCACAGCGCGGCCGGCCCGCCCATTGATCACCTCTAATTATTATACTATTTGAAGAATATATTGTAGAATAATTCATTTAACTTAATTTAAAATAATACAAGTTAAGAAATGCACGCGTATGCGTGCATACATTTAATATAATTAAAAATGTAATAAAAATATACAAATCTCATAAACCATTCAATTATATTCAAGACTTCAAGAGTTGTGAGATGAGGTTTAGATCCAGAAGTTACTAAATTATTAGATATTTTTCGATCCTTTTTATTTTACAGGTTTTTATTTAGTTATTTAATTTATTTTTCAAAAACATTTGGAAAGATATATTCTTATATTGTTGTTTTAGATCTAGATATTATTAAGTTGATATTTTCATTTTTATTTTACTTTTTTATATTTAGTTATTTTATTTTTTTAAAAAAAATATTTTGGATCAGATATCTTCTTTTGATCATTGTTCTTAGATCAAATGTTAATAATTGTTAGATATTTCCTTGTTTATTTTACGTTTTTATATTTAGTCATTTAATTTATGTTTTTAATTTTTTGGATAAGATAATTCTTTTTATTTACTAATTTTTGTATTTAGTGATGTTATTAAGTTTTTAGATTATTTCCTTTTAATTTACTAATTTATATTTGTTATACGGTATAATTTATTTTTTTAATTTTTTTTTTTGGATAAGATATCTTCCTTTATCATTGTTTTTAGATCTAGATGTTAATAATTGTTAATATTTCCGTTTTTTATTTACTGTTTTTATATTTAGTTATTTAATTTATTGTTTTTTAATTTTTTAGATAGATATATTCTTTTTAATTACTCCTTTGATTTTTATATTTTGTGCAATTTTCTCATTTGAGGATTTTTAATGTTCTGTGCATTGTGCTTTATTCCATTTTGAAGACATTCTCTCTCCTACTTTAACCACACATTCCTACTTATCCCACTTTTTCATACTTTCTCTCTTTAACATAATCTTATCTACTTTTTGACTCCACTCACATTATAATACAATATTTCTATTTTCCCCCAAATAGTAAACGCACAGAACATTAGAAATCGGATGGGTACTATTTTTATAATTAGTGATCTTATTAAGTCGTTAGATATTTTCGTTTTTATATTTATTTATTTAATCTATTATTTTAAATTTATGGATAAGATATATTTTTTATTTACTGTTTTATATTTAATTATTTTAGTATTTATTTTTTATGGTATCTTGGGGAAAAAGGTCATCGGCAAAAATTATTCGACCAATTTGAATGTTTGCTTTATAATAACAAATATAAATTTGCAAGTGTAAAATATAGAAACTAATATAATATGAGAGTGAGGTTAAAAAACAGATTTAGATTGGAGAGAGAAACAAATAAAATTACATTTTTTAATACACATGAGTGTATTTAAGTGGTATGATGGGTTCCACATGGTGACACCACAATTAAAAATAATATATAAAGTTCCTCAAAATGGAATAAAGTGGAATGGTAAACTTTAAGACAGTCTAAATGAGAGGAAGTGGTGGAACTTCAGGAACGGAGAGAGTAGTGTTATCTTGGATTGTTTTTTTTTTTTTGGTTTATCCAAACAACAAAAAAGGTGAAGATAAATTTACTGTTAAAATGAACAGTGCCCGGTCCATTTTGCCCTTGTGATTTTCAAAAATTTACAGCAGTGCCATTGCATATATTTCAGTTGGTTGCTTCTCAGTCGTTTGTCATCGCATACAAAGCTCTTTCATCCACTTCCCTCACTACTCCCATCTCCTCTTCGCCAGATCGTTGCATGGCTCTCTTTTTTTCCCTGCGACGGTCCTCTCTCTAATTCTCTGCCGTTTTTCGTCACCGTCTCACCGCCGCTGTTCCTTTACGTGTCTCGGTCGTGTTGTGGTCCGCAACAAGCCGGGTGTCTGCTACCATGGCCGATTGAAAAGGGATTGGAAGTTAATGTTCGTTGTTTGGGGCTTAAGGAGGAGCTCTGGTGCTGGTTTCGCATGTAAGAGTTCTTGAATTCGGTTTCACTATTTCGGATTCAATTGTAATTAGGTTCAAATTTCGAATTTTAATTGTTGAATTAGGGTTTGATTTTTTGTAGATCTAGGGTTTATCAACGAATTCCGAATTTCTATTTTGGTTTTCTTTATTTTGATTTTGGGGTTTTCGTAACTCTGATTTTCGGGTTTGATTTGAGGTTTTCGTTGTCTATTTTGGGTTTAGGGATTGAGGGTTTGTTGAGGGTTTTTGGGTTAGGTTTTGTTTCTTCCCAGATCTGAGTTGTGGTTGTTGCTCTTTTTTCGCTAGCCTTTTGAGTTGCGACTTATGCTGCAGCTGCGGCTCTTCTTGGTGACCCTAATTTGGCGGGAACTGATTGTGAATTTTGGGTTGTGGAGCTCCGATGATGCTTCAGTTAAACTCTGGCCCTTGTTGATGCTTCTGCTAATTCTGGTCCTAAGAAGTAAGTTTTTGCTGTTTGATTGGAAGTGTTTTTTTTTTTTTTCAAAAAGGTTTTGTTCTCATCGGATTACTGGTTGTTTATTTGCTTCATAGAAAAGATCTGTAAGTGTTCATTTTTATCATTAATATAATTTTTTTCTTTGTTGGATGATTGTGTTTTGTTGGTTTTGGTTTTCCTGGTTTATAAGATGATCAAGCTTTATTTTTAGTTTATGATATAAAAATTTTGAACTTTATGAAATTTATAATCGTTTCATTTTCAAATTTGTAGGTTTTTTGTTTATATTTTATGGGGTTTGTAAATTTCTGGATGTTTAGTCTATTTGAGTCATGATGAGCAGTTTTTGTTACTTACAAGTAATGAAATAAGTATTATACAGTCACATTTTTCAGGAGAATTAATTTTAAGGGGTATATAAAAAAATTGTCCACTTTGTTTACTGAATCAGTATGCTGTTTGAATGTACTTGTATATGTTTAAAGCAATCTGAATATAACATGCTTCTTGTTTTAAAAAAATCTGGCGAGTAGAATTTGAGTTGAGAAGTGGGTAATTATAGACTTTGCATATAAGTGATAATAGATTGTTTAAAAATGTGTATATTAGTTGTTTTCATTAGCTAGGTTTTTGTGCTTTAAATCATTTAAATGGGTATTATTTGTCATGCTTGGACAGGAATTGAAGGATTTATGTTGTAATCCCAGGGAGTATATTGTATGGGTGACGATGTCAGAGCTGCAGTGGAGCCGAAGATCGAAGAGGCTTGGATCTTCAGCAGCGCTGCCCTGAATTGATGACCAAGGTGAAAATTGTCTTACACCCACGCAAAACAAACGAGGCGAAGATGTGGTGTAGAGTTAGAGGTGCGAATGCTGCAGTTTGTAGCTAAAGCTGCACTGAGGTAGCAAACTGGTGGTGCTGGTGAGGTTCGGGGTGTTAGAGTGATAGATTTAGACCCTGAAGTTCCTGGTGAAGCTGTTCCTCAAGTTGCACCAATAGAGCTGCTGCTGCCGCTCAGAATCGGTGACGCTGCCCTGATAAGAGATTGCTATGGAGGGAGGCAGTGCAGATAAACTGGTGGCTGCTGAAGAGGATGCTAACCAACAACCTGTTCCTGACAGGTATGTTCTTTCCTTAGAATGGTTTGTATTTTTATGTGTATTTTTCGTTAGTTATGTTAGGGTTTTCGCTTATTACTTTTTATTGCAAGATACACTGCCTCGCTATTATTGGTATACATTAAATAAGTGACAGGTTTTTATCTTAAAGTGAATTGGATGATTTGTTGCGTCATATGTCGTTTAAATGATGCCCTGTGTGGCTGCATAGTTGCACTTATCTACTTTTCGTTTTAATCTTTGCATATCCTCATTGTCATGTAAAGCATATTGGGAAGAGATTCTATCCTTATTTTGGTTATTTTGGATATTTTAATCTTTTCATAGAGTTCAGTGTTACCTTTTCTCTCAGGTTCAAGTGGGTAATTCACCTATATATTAAAAATTGAGCGGAAGTTGGGAAGGTGGTTTGGCCAGGTTTATGTTGGAGAAGAATGGTTGTGGTGTTGACAGGATAGGACCAGATGTTGTCGAGGTAAGTTCTGTTATTTATTGTGGTGTATAAGCTTACTTGCATTTTGGAGTCACAAGGAATAAATGATGCATACCTTTTGGGTTGCAGGTTGCTGTAAAATTGAACATCGCAACATAAAAGTTGTAATTATGGACCTCCTTATGAGTGGCAAGTTTATAAGTATGGTGGAATTTAATTTAGCTTTTATTGATCTTTCATTCAATTTATAATGCTTAATTAATGTCTAAAAGATCTTTTGTAGCTCCTTGAATGTATGCTATGTATCCCTTCTGTTTCATTACAAGGGTCGGCAAGCTAGTTCTACATTCTGGTAAGTGTTAGGAACCATAGCCCCTTTATGTATGATTTAGAACTTTTTCTATATACGGTATCTGTTTCTGTCTTAGGTCATGACATGCTTGGACCGAGTCTATGGGATGTTTGGAATTCATTAGGGCAATCGTAAGCAAGCGCAAATAATCTTTATCTGCTTCCCCTTTTTGATATTATATTGGCCTTCACAGTTTTTGCATGCAAGTGTCTTTAGTAATCAATTTAACACTACCTTTTCTCATCTTGCAAGCTCTTAATAGTTTCAGCTGATAGAAATGATTGATGTTCTTGTTATAAATTTGGCATGGTCTAATAATCCCTAAAAATCAGATTATAAGCTGAATGATACATTGAATTTCATTTCAGGGAACCTGGTTTCAGCAAGAAACAAGTAGATCTCTTCTTCCCTCCTGATTTTGCAGACAACTTTCCTGTATCTATGCAGTACCTTCTCATTACTTTGTTGCAACCTAGGTAGTTTTGTTTTTAATTTAATTAACCGATTTGAATTTGTGTTCTGTAGATATCTCAGAAGTATGGTTTGATATATGTAATTACGAAGCTTGCCTTTTGTTTGTATATGATCTGGAGACAGCCAGCGCCGTTTACAGGAATCGTATTAGCCCGGATCCTATTTTTTAACTGCTAAGGCTTCCTCTATTGGGGGTTTTTATGCTGTTAACACGACGGTCAAGTTTTGTTAGCCACTGTAAATGAAGCTACAATTGTACCATTTGTTAGTGGTCAGGTATGAATTATCTGTTTGGAGATTTATCTGCATATGGAGTCAAACATGAATTTGTTGTGTTGATGCTTTCATGGTGTTGGCAGCTTAACAATTTGGAGCTTGCAGTTAATCTAGCAAAGCGGGGAACCTCTTGGGGCACAAAACTTGGTAATTCTTAATTTTTTAATGTAATTCATTTCCTTGATTGGCGTTTTCTTTAGTTGGGAAAGTGAGCCATGATGGTATGGTATATTGTTTGTTGTGACTTTTTATTATATCATTTCTTGTGAATCAATTTGGTTTGAGCTTATTGAAGTGTTTTTCTTATCACAACAAGCTGTATATTTATATCTTAATAATAAAGCATAGCTGATTAGGTTAAACTGTCTGTAAGAATCATTTTCTGCAACCTAGTTTATGGATTAGGGCAGCCTGGTGCTCATTGGTGTCCCCACAAGGTGAGAGTATGGGAAAGGGTTCCTCTACAAGGCCGCTCCTAGGACTTGAATCTGTCACCTCTCAGACACTTAGCAACACACTTCTTGGATTAGATTAGAGAAAAACACATGCTTCTATGGAA
Organism: Bassia scoparia; assembly: GCA_008642245.1. Classification (NCBI taxonomy): domain Eukaryota; kingdom Viridiplantae; phylum Streptophyta; class Magnoliopsida; order Caryophyllales; family Amaranthaceae; genus Bassia; species Bassia scoparia. Next base: position 44,468 of record SNQN01003777.1, on the reverse strand, counting down.
CATTTAGCATTGCTGAAATCATGATCTTTGAAGTATGCAGGGCAATGTTGTCATTGATGTTATGCTTATGGCCATTCTTGCGGAAAATTCTGATAAATATTCTTATTGCACTTCGAAATCAACTTAGCCTCAAAACTCTCATTAATTGTGAAATTTGTGTATGTCACTACACATTGTCTTACATATCCAACCCATCTTTTTGTTCAGGTTGTTCATAGATTTCAGGAATTATTTGCTCAGACAAGTACAAGGAGGCAGTTGAGCTTGCTGCTGAATCTCCCAGGGCATTTGCTACACCTGATACTGTTGCCAAGTTCAGGTATCTTTATGGTTATATCTTTTGGTTTTGGGGGGATGGGTTGATTATCTTATAATGCTTCATGGATTAAGTCTTAACTAAGCGAGTTTTCATTGCTGGTGAAGTTGACTTGATTTTATCATGATTCCATTCTTGATAAAATGATAATTTGACTATTTGCAGAGTGTTCCTGTCCAAGCTGGTCAAACACCACCGTTGCTTCAGTACTTGTGGACTCTTTTAACGAAGGGAAAACTGAATTCCTTTGGGTCACTAGAACTGTGATTATGAAGAGATAGGGCATTAAAGCAACTGCACAACTTTAATAGGTTTAATGTTCTTGTATTCAATTTTTCAACCATATCATTTGTTTTTATAATTTGTTTGTAATTTATAGTTTGCAAAAACGTATATGATTAAAACCGAATTGTGAAGTATGATAAAGTGGGACACGGCGCGCCGTGTAACACTAGTAACATTTAATATCATATTAATAGGAATATAGTATATTATTCATACTTCATCCACTTCTTTTTGTTTGTCTTGTTTAGAATCAAGGGGGATTTAATTAAGAAAAATGAAACATAATTTTTTAATTTAATAAGATTTTTACCTGTAAAAGAGTTATTGATTTTTTTTTTTATTTAGCATATTGGAAAATTGTAATAAATGTGTGTTGAAAATTGAATTTTTGGAGTAATCTAGATAGTGGTTTAACTTTTATTCACTTCATTTGTTTCTTTTTACTCGCAACTTTTTTTTTGGCACATTTTTTTAAGGAATAGATTTAAGGGTACAAATGAGCACACATTAGGTAAAATAATTTTAACACAAAAAAGAATGAGATTGTATCTTACTAGTCTTCTTGAAAAGTGTGTCAAAACAAATGTTGTGAGTAAGAAGAAACACAGTAAATCATTTAATGAGAGAACTGTAATAAATATACTACATATACGCGTAGTTCATTTTACTATAAAAAGATGGATAAAGTTGAAGTCAGAGATAGAAAATATTTTAAACATGACAAACATTTAAAAATTTCATTTCTTAGCTTGCGTATCATCATCATTCATCTTTATTATATAAGCCAAGGGGGAGCCATTCGCCATGGTGTCCCCCCCCCCCCTTGAAAATACTTTTTTATCCTTAACAAAAACAAAAAATTATTATTTCAATCTCTTTCTAATTTACATAGCTTAAATAATAAGAAAATTTCAACATTTTAAAAACTAGCTAACATAACTAGCTATACGCATTAAGAAAAAGGAAATGTATAAAGCAAATATATTTACATAAATAAATCAATTTTCAAACAAGATAAAGAAAAAAATTATATACTTTTATTTCTAACTAAACATTTAATTTTGATAATTCATCCGTAACAAAATAGATGTTACACTTTAGTAATAAATAATGTGAGTGATATTTTATTAAAGTGTAACATGTATTTCGTTACCGAGGAAGTAACAATGATAATGTCAAATTTCTCTTAGGCATAAAATTCATAATTATCAATTGTTTTAGTTGAGATCTCCCATCGTTTCTTTTAGTTAAGGGTTTGCAGTAATACTATAGATATCACAATAATAAAATCAACATRGCACACATCGTGTGTACAAAATAGCTAGTATCTATCTATTATTYTATTATACAAAGAAAAAGTTGTATTTGTTAGTTTGAAATAAAAAGGAAAAACTAAAGAAGGAAAAAGAAAAAGAAAAGGGAAAATAAAAATCAAAAAAAGTTTTAATATATAGTTGATAGTACGGAATAATGTCTTTACAAGTGTATGGTGTTCCAAATTGGATGATGATACATTGTGGTGTGGTTTTGTATGTTGGATTAGTTTCGATTGTTGATTGGGAGTTGTTTGGAGTGGTGATTGGCCTCTTTATTAGGTATGTGTTATGATTGTATAGACGGTTACTCACATTTTGCAAAATCTATCCTACCCTTAATCTAAGCCCCATTATAAGCTAATAAAAGACCTCATTGATAAATTTGTATCCATTTGTGTTATCTAGATTAAGTACCTTGCCAAGGTTATTGAGTATGTGTATGCTTCTCGAGTCGACTTGTAGGTTGGTGCTATGATTTACCTTTTAAATTTAAACACATGAGTGTTGGTGAGATAGTGATGTATTGTTTTATTGTATGATTTCCCCCTCATTCTCATGCATTATAGATGATTTTGGCCTCCAAAGCGCTTGTTGCTACTAATTTGGTGTGTTTAGTGTTTTGATTAGTTCAGGATCTTTTCAATGCTTTTGGATCGATTTTGGGCTGATTGGGATCACTACGGAGCTTTCGGATGTAGCACGAGTCTTGGATCGAGCGGAATTGGGCTGATATGGAGATCCGAAGCCCAAACCGATCGTTTGAATCCAAACCGATCGGTTCAGATCCAAACGATCGTTTGAGATCCGGTTTTGGGCTTGCTGATTCGTTTTCTTTATTTAATGAGGAGGCAATCTGTATAATTAAGCAACTTGGATTTAATTTAGAAATTAGCAAGAGTATTTAAGAGAGAAATCCTAATTTGTAAAGTATCTTTTATTCTATTATTCTAGTTATCATCAAAATAGAAGAACCCAATTACGTATTGTGAACCTATTTTGGCTTTCAATAGAATCAAGTCATTCAATCATCAATCCAATACATTCTTTTGGTAATCAATTCTTCTCCTTTAATTCGTTTCTTAGTGCTTCAATTATTTACGCTTTGATTATTGCTTAGAATGTTAGGGTTTTATATTGTTTTGAATTGTTCTTTCTTTAATTATGTTTTTTCACATTACAAATCATCATGCTTAATTCAACTATGAACGAGTAGTCTAATTTCTAGAGCGATTGGGATCTATAGCAGTATATTGTTTATAATTGGTTTGATGCAATTCATGGCTTGACTTTTTAATAAATTCCTATTAGATTGTTATTCATGTTAATCAATTTCGTAGGGCCCGACTTAATTGCTTAATCTGATTAGTCACAATTTCTAGACTAACGATTGAGCAAACAAATTCAACGTCAATAGGTAGAACGAGACTTCCTAGGTCGAGAGATACGTTAGAGTAGTTCTATGATTTAATTGATTCGAGAGAATTAATCTGTTTGATTATGCCATGTTAAATTGTTGATGCAAATTGTGTCAATACTGCTATAGTAACCATAGCTCTAGATTCTTTTATCATATATTAATCTCTTCCATTAATCGCAGTCTGGTATTTAAGTAGTCTAATCACAAATCACCGCTTCTTTTGCTATTAGATGCTTATAATCAATTAATCAGTAGTTGTTGTTTCCTCGTGGATACGATCCTGTTACCACTAGCTGCAGTGTAGTTTTAATAGTATATTTTGATAGGTGTGCGACAATCCTGTCAATAGGAGGTTCTTCCAGTACTCTGATACATAAGTTGTTTTATATGCACATCTTTCTAGTTGTTGGTGAGCGAACAAGTTTATTTTAGCCTGCTACAAAAGAAGGGGTGACACTAGTACAATTCTTACTTGATTTCTGTCCATTTATATTTGATGGTTTCGTTGTGCTTTGAAGAATTCAGTAATCTGTATAGGCATTGAGCCACTTGGGATCTTTGTTAGGAAATCGGTCATGAACATGTATGCGATGTTTTGTTGTTAGGTGAGCATGTTTATTGTTTGATAATTAATTTGGTTGCTTGAGAACAAACAAGAGTTTGATTTGTGGGGTTTAATTGTGGTATTTTTTGATGATTCCCCCCCCCCCCCTCCCACCCCTCATTCACTTATTTTGTGATATTTATTTTTGGGTTTTTTTAAGCCACTTTGTTACTAAATATTCGTTGGTAGTATTTCTTGTGTTTTAGGTCTTTGTCTTAGATTCGATCAATTTTGGAGCACTTAGGGGCAATTTGGCTAGCTAAGGAGGAGTTTTGCCGAGCAATCTAATAGGCCAAACTTTGGAGAGAAGAAGCGGACTTTTTATGTCCGTCCGATCAGGCGAGATAAGCTTAGGAAGTATATAAGGGGGAGAAATCCTAATTTTGTATTGACCTCATAATATTAGATTTGGAAAATTTAACAAAAATAATCTCGCTGTTTAGTGGTCTTTCAAAATAATCTGACCTTTGAATAATCCCAAAATAAGAAAAAATGAAAACTAATAATAATTCAACCTTTTGATTGTCTGCTCTCAATAATCTGACTTCAACGTAATTACAAAATAATCCAACCTTGTATACTAATCTTCACTTAATGATCCTAATCGTAGATATACTTGCTAAATTATTTTCATTACCTTTGTTAACCATCTTGTTTAGTTTGTTTTTTTTRRTTTTTTTTTTWAAAAAAAAAAATTTCCCCCATTCCCTCTCCTTACAATATCCGTCTCACCCACATTTTTAAGTGGATTTAAAACCCGAATTAAATGAATGAAAAACGGGTGATGGATGTAGCAGATGATGGTTGAAGATTTTTTCATCTGTCACCCGCCCTATCACTCGTTTAATCACCCATATATTTATCACCCATATAGAAAATATTACATGTAAATTAACTTGCCTTGTATTTTATTTGATATAAATATMTTATATTATGTGTATTATGTTACAAATTTTATTAGATTTTACATTATATATTTTCWCCCGTTTATCACCCACTCTTTCGCTTCATCCGTTGGATAATGGATAGATGGATGTGGGTGATAACTACTTAAGCGGGTGATGGATGAATACGGGTGGAACGTACAGAAGTGGATGATGCTCCATCCGTACCGAACCCGATCCATTTCAAATTCATACCTTACAACCACCATAGTTCACAACCAATGATAAAAAAAAAACCAAGTTCCATGACCACTAGTACTGCATGCTGCATCATTCCATCACCAAACCTACCACTATTTGCACAACCCATAACCAAACCCGCCACCATTCACAAAGCCCATCCCCAAAGCCGCCACCCTCGTACTTCCCCTCCATCYCTCAACAACCCTCACACAGCCCACTATTACAATCATCACCACCCTCGCAAAAACCCACCACCACCACCCTCGCATAATCACGCACGCACCACCCTCAGTCACTCGCATAATCAATTTTAATTTTTTTTAATATACGGAGTACCTCATTTTAAAATAATAACTCTAACAAAAAAAATACTCCCTCCGTTTCAATTTATCTTTTATGTTTGTAAAATTGTACGCCAATTAAAGGAAATTAGTATTTGGATAAAACATATTGGTATTACTTGGAAGTTGTATTATTCTTTTAATTTGTTTGAGATATGTGTAGTAAATTTAAGTGAATTAAAAATTAGTGGATCGGAGAAGATACGTTTGGGTGAAAAATCGAGAATAAAGAGGTAATAAATAAGGGGTAATGTGAGAACTTTTAGGAGTAAAAATAACATTAATAAGTATAAAAAATAAGTATAAAAAAACGTAAAGAATAATAGAAAACACCAAAAAAGGAAACGTAAAAAATAAACCGGATCGGAGAGAGTACACACTTTACTCTTCTTATCTGTCATGATACCAAGCACAATTATGCTCTCTTCAATGATGCTCATGAAACACATGGAAGTACTATTGGATGCTCCTTTTTTTTTCTACACCCGTGGAAACAAAATTTTCACTCGATATGTCTCCACTAATTAAATAATTTCAACCTTTATAAAATTATCTACTCCGTATTTAAAAAGTATAAAACAAAACAAATCGAATAAGATCCACATAAATACGGAGTATATTTTTGATAGGTACATACGAGATAGGCCTATCACCTACCGAAACTAGATACGTGTTTTTTAGGTTAGGTATTTAGAACCTCACTTGTCCTCAACCCTAACCCAATTTTTRCAGGTGGTATTCGTGTAATGTCAGCTTTTGTCACTAGTCATTAGTCACTAGTCTCACTAGTCACTACTACACATGACGTGTATGTTAAAAAAAAACATCCATCYATTATATTTTTTTTAATAGACCCCATTTTGAAATAATAACTCTAACCACAAAAAATTACATACTTTACTTATCTTATCCGACATGATACTAGGCCCAATTATGCTCTCTTCAAGGGTGCTCATGAAACACATGGAAAAAGTACTATTGGATGCTCCTTTTTTTTACACTCGTCGAAACAAAATTTTCAATCGATATTTCTCCACTTAATTGAATAATTCTAAAGTTTATAAAATTATCTATTTAAAAAGTATAAACCAAGACGGATCAAACAAACTCACACATAGTGACATAACTATATTTTTCTTTTGATATAAATAAATATTGTTAGTCAAAATGAAGTCGAAGAATAATGTCAAAATAAAAGTGAAACACCTACTCCGTATTTAAAAACGAAAGTAGTAATAAACTATGCTTTAATTAAAATGGAATAAAGTACTTTGTCAAAGTATGCAATCATAAAATTAACCACATAACTTTTCAATCTAGTCAGAACGCTAAAAGTTATCTATAAAAAAGCTACGTCAAACATGCCCATAGTAAAAGAAAATTAATTACCAAGTAGGTTTTTTTCTAGTTACTCCTACTAACGTTTGGAAAAAATAACACTAACGATATTCAAAACGCTATTTTACCGAATAATAATAAAATTAAACAAGTAATTTTTTATCAAATATTTCAAATGTAAGTATGTAACCATCACAAAGAAAGTAATGAAAAAGCCTTAAAGTAGTATCTCGTAAGCACCTCTCTTATTAAGACATGTTTATAATTACAGTAATTGCTAAAGAGGGTGTAAGTGTGTAACCATCAAATTTTAACTTCGTGGGCCCCACATTTTACAACATTAGTGGCTACCATTTGACCAGCTTAGGCTTCAGCAAACAGTTGATGCTATGACAAATTGACAACAACTATTTTGAAATTAAAAAAATGTGATTATATAAAAAAAAAAAATAAACATTCTTTAATTTATCATTGGTTTGGATATTTTTTCCTTATCATCTTAATTTTTTGATGATGAGTGCCTTAAATCTCATATTCCTCCTCCTAATTAATCACTCCCAACGTGAAATACCAAAAATACCTCATATGTCGGGCCCCCAAAGGCAAAGGGTCCACAATAGCTCTATTGTAAAGGATGGGCTTTCGACATTTTGCCTATAAGTACCGTTTACCCGTCTCCCAATTCTCCCATCAACAACACGCCTTAAACTATCAGCCTTTCACGCTTTTTATCTTATTTAATTTCAATATATACTCTTTGTTTTGCCCCCTTTTCCCCAATTTCTGCTCAAATTTCCTCTATTAATTTATGATTTGGCCCTAATCTGGAAATCATCGCTCATTAATCAACGATCGAAACCCGAATCTCGAATTACTGCGGAAATTTATGATTGATTGAAATTCATTTTTGGTCCCAAATTAGGTTCGTGTGTTTGGAGTTGGAGATTGAATTACAGAAGCAGACGCATGAGCTGGTTGGGAGTTGAATCTGGGACTTTCGTCGAATTCAAAATCACTTTATAATTGTCTTTGATCTTATCTTCATTATCACCTCAATAAGACCCGTCTATCTGTTAAATCTCAACTAAACAACCTATTACTTCATCATTATCATCAAATTCTTCGAATTTTAATCCAATTCAAATATAATCTTCACTCTAGTAATAGTAGATCACATCATCATCGTTCAATGGAGCTCAGAATAAGAATAACGACAATTGCGTCAAGGTAATTTTGAAATCCTTCATCTTTATTTTAAATAATTAATTGCTCCCCATTTTAGTAATTTAGTCTATTGAATTGAATATATGCGTGATTTTGCTAGTAGTAGGTACTTGTAAGAAATGTATTGACTTCTGTGATTAGTATTGCACACATCATATAGTAGTGAAATTGCTTYTAAAAAATGTTCAGGTAAGTGTTCGATCGATTGACGGGCGTSATTTTGTCATTAAATCACAATACACAATATAACTAACTATATTTAACCCTCTTGTTTAACAATTTTTTAGACAATTTTGGTGTAAGGAAATGATTTGTCGGCTGTTTAGTGGGGCCCACTAGTTGCAGCTTTATTTTGTTTGTGGTCGGTGGTGGTGGGTGAAGAATTTAAATGTTGACGTTCATAGTGAAAATCTCATTGTATTAATCAAACTGTTTTGTTTGTGTTATTTTTATTTTATGTGCTGTCTCTTTCTATGATATTGATCGTTTTTAACGTGTGCTAAAGCCAAAAAGTACTTTAGAAGAAGTGATTAAAGTTTGGATTTGTCAGTCAAAATCCCCACTTTCCTGGTGTAATGCTGCCGTCATGTAGCTCTCATTTCATACTAATCTGTTAAGATGGTTTGAAAGCATGATGGTAACTCACTCACTTATGAAAGTTTCAATTTTTATGTACTTTAAAGAACAGGTAGTAATGATTAGTAGGAATTACTTTATGAATAGTGAGTAGACAAAAAATTTACTTTGCTATTGGGAAGCTGAGGAATGATTCTTAGTTGTTTTGGTTAACTTTTGATGAAGGTTTTTATGAATTCATGAAATTTGTGGATTCACTTAATTAGTGTTTGACCCTGTTGCTGAAAAACAGTAGATTGATCAAGACTAAAGAGGCCATCTTGTTCATGTTATATTGGGGTTGGAGTCATTTCAGCTGTTTCAATTTTACTGTTCGGAAGTTGAATTTACATATGAAGCCAGCTTAGTAGGCTGTAAATCCTATTATAATTTGCAATTAGATGTGAATCTATGAAGAGAGTTTCATGTAAATGTCRGTAAACTTTTTTTGGGTACTTGGTGGTACCTAGCAAAATATGTCATGTCTTAGGCGTCATGTAAGAAGCAATAGAATTTTGTATGCTAATGTTAGTGGAATCATAATGCTGGTATGGATTGAAATTTTATTGCCTTTTTCCCTTAGTAAGTATTGAAATTTAGTCCCCTAATGTCCGTAAAGTGATGAAGGTCAAGGTGCCTTCTAGTATTGTTATGAGTGGCACTTACTGCTTTTGGCAAAATGAAATTATTCACGTCTTACAGAAAGTAGAAACATTAAAAAGATTGGTGGAATGACATGTCCATCTTGCTATCTCTATGGAGGAACTGTTGGTGCTTTTTCATATTTTTTTAATTAGACTGCATTTTCTTGTGTGCTGCACAAGTGTTCATGGGCTATATATGCTGGCTGTGATGCTGTATTCGTCCAATGTGTTTGTAGTCCAATTGCTTAAGCCAGAAATACAAAAATAAAAAAAAAATAAAAAATTGGTATTCTCAATAACATAATCGAGTATGAGATGCGAAGTTGTATGTTAGACACAACCTAATCTAGTCTCTCAATGGACAAATGACCAGACCATCTTTTGGCAACATTTTTTGATCTTGGTTGATGCCATGGTGATAGCCTTGTCTGTTAATTTCTGTGTATGTGTATATCTTAGCTGGAAATCTTGTTGGAGGCTTTGATCAATTCCTCAATGGTTGCTCTGTGTGTGTGTGTGTGTGTGTGTCAGTGTTTCCTCTAACTAACGTAAGGCTGCATTCTCTAGAACCTGAAAACCTTGTTGAAGGGTTTGGCCTGTTCCTTAGCAGTTGCTGCTACTTATTTACCAGTGTTGCTTGCAACTGTTTCTTATCTGTCAGATTAGTATCTGAATATGTGATCTCACTCTCTGCTGTTTGATATAAATTAGTTCTGAATTTTTGATGGTTATGCCCTTGTACTAAACATGTTGATAAACAGGTCTATGCTACTCTAGAGTCGAGGGAAGGCAGGGTGCCTCGCCATCAGTCATAGTCATTGTTTCTGGCTTTGCTGGTATTGCTGCAGCTCGTGCCTTCACGATGCTTCAATTTCAGGTTTTGTTACTTCTATATCCTCTTATCAAAGATTATTGAAAAAAATAAGTATTACATATGCTTTATGTGATGATAGCTATGGACAATGTAAACCCAAATTTCTGTTGGCATTTGTAACTTGAATGATGTTGTTTTCTGATCACTCCACTTATTTTTAAATTGTCCGGATTAAGGAGATTATTATATAGTTTTACGTTCTAGTTTGTTTGCTCTGCTCTCTGGTGGATTATTCTAACTGAAGCGTGCTTAGAGGCCTGCTGGCTAAGCTCTTAAAAAAAATTCTCTTAGCATTTCATTTTGGATTTTCTATGGAATCATGCATTCACTCTCTCTGTTTTTCATTATCCTCCAACCCCAAAATATCTTTGTGTTCTATTCATAGTTGCCTTATCAAATATTCTGTTTTTTACTATCCTAAAAAGTAAAACAAAAATCTTCTTTCATCATATCAACCCTATTACTCATAAAATCCCAAAATTTTCGATCACCTTCCTCGTCTCTTCTCCTCTTGTCTCCTCCTCTCCTGTATACGGAGGGAGTAATCAGCTAATTCTGCGTTTGTTGTGAATTAATAATGTCGCAAGGGTTAACTTGACTAGCCTTTACTGCTGGAATTATTCTTATCATTTGTTTGTAGCAGCAATTGTTTATTCCATGATGGAACCTGAGACAATGTCATTTTTCCATGTCCCTTTCTGTCTGATAGATAGCACTTTTTGGTTTTGTAGGTGATGGTGCTGGAATCGCGTGATAGAATTGGTGTCGCGTATGTACAGGACTACACCTTTGGTTTCCCAGTTGACCTTGGTGCTCTTGGTAAGTGTCATAATCAGTAAATGTTTGATTGCTTTTAACAATGTGATAGTGTACGCTTATGAGTTCTTTCCCTTATAAGGTTGGTACTAAGTCACATTATTTTTAATGTTGCTTTCAGGTTGCATGGGTGTCCTGCGATGAGAATCCTTTGGCACCGGGATTGGAAGACTTGGACTCCCCTTTATCGCACTACGGCGACAACTCTGTTGTTATATGACCATGACTTAGAGAGGTAAACTGTTCAAAAATCCATTTTTTGCTTTCAAGTTATTTACAATTAAATCCTCTTTAACTGTCCAAACTCTGCTGGAGAATTATTTTAACAGGGGGGTTCTTTAATAATTATAAGTATAATGAACGTTTTCTCATATTCTTTCTGGCGATATTTCTATGTTGTGAATGCATAAGAGCCTTGACCTTATTTTAGACTCAGGGAAATTTTAGTGTTGCAGTCCTTGCAAAATAATTCTAAAACCGTCGAATATTAGGTAGCATAGGTTGGCTGATTTGTGTGATTAAAATTCAAGAAAATGAACTCTTTATGTAGTATTTTCAACTTTCTTAAATTCATCATTTATTTGTATGCTGCCTGCCTGCCTTTGTCTTTTCATGAATATTGTGATCATCAGGCTGTCTACTGTTTATTTTGTCTGATATGAGCGGCTTATTATTAAGCCGGCTTTGTGTAAGCGTGATTGTTAGTTGTCTTGGGCTTTTTTTTTTGGTTCTCCATGCAGTAAAAATATGACTTAATTCTCGGAAACATAGAAGTACATAAATTGTGTTTTAAATAGAAATAGAATTCTCAAGGGTTGCCATTGAAATTTGTTGACGCAGTTATGCTCTTTTTGATCTGGAAGGGAATAAAGTACCACCGGAGTTGGTTGTCAAGGTTGGAGAAATATTTGAAGTTATTTTAAAAGAGGTAAGGAATGCTGAGTGCTTGTCACTACTCTCTAKCTTCAATGGGAGATACAAATTGTATTTATTTTCTGTCCATTCTTAATGTTCAGACTGATAAAGTACGGGAGGAATGCATCGAGGACATCTCTATACAGCAAGCTTTTTCAATTGTCTTTGAAAGGAGACCAGATTTGAGGTGAGTTGGARTTTAATTTCTTTAATTCAAAAAGAGTTATTGCCTATTCACCTTTAGGAAAGAATTTATTACAACTATTTACATATACAGGTTAGAGGGGCTTGCGCATAAGGTACTACAGTGGTACTTGTGTAGAATGGAGGGCTGGTTTGCAGCAGATGCTGAGACTATATCTCTCAAGTGCTGGGATGAGGTATATATTGTTCTCTTTTTTGTGCTTTATGTGTRGTTTATTACTTAATTCTATGCATTTTGGGCTATATTTTTTCTAATATGCTTTGGTGGAATTACGTGTGTTATCATTGAATCTAGTACTYCTAATTACACTTGATGTTTCACTTAGRATGCCTTCGATGTTTGTCCMTGGTTATGGACTTATGGATTTCTGTTGCTTCCTTGAATTGCAGGAAGTGCTCCTCCCTGGTGGACATGGGCTTATGGTACGAGGCTACCTCCCTGTTATAAACACTCTTGCTAAGGGTTTAGATATACGTCTTAATCACAGGTGAGAACTTGTGTTCCTTCTTTCTGACTTGTTGTGTAATTCAAAAATGCTTGTCTCGTATCATTATTTAATGTTTTRCTTGTTCTCCAGAGTAACAAAGGTCACAAGGCATCATAATGGAGTGAAGGTTATGGTAGAAAATGGCAATACATATGTAGCAGATGCTGCAGTGATTGCTGTTCCTCTGGGTGTTTTAAAGGCAAATACAATTAAGTTTGAGCCAAAGCTTCCAGATTGGAAAGAAGATGCTATCTCCAATCTAGGAGTGGGAATTGAGAATAAGATAATTTTGCACTTTGAAAAGGTCTTRTGGCCAAATGTGGAGTTTCTAGGTGTAGTTTCAGAGACTTCATATGGATGCAGCTACTTTCTTAATCTTCACAAGGCTACCGGTCATGCTGTTCTTGTTTATATGCCTGCCGGAAAGCTGGCCAGAGACATTGAGAAGATGTCCGATGAAGCCGCTGCAGGTTTTGCTTTTAAGCAGTTGAAAACAATTCTTCCTGATGCATCTGATCCTGTAAGTTCTCAATTTGCGCTTGTGTTCATCTATTCATCTGTTTTTTCCTTGGTTACCTCAAGGTRTTAATTGATTTTGCCATTCTGCGTGTGGTTTATGCAGATTCATTATTTGGTTTCTCACTGGGGCTCGGATATTAACTCCCTTGGTTCATATAGCTATGATAAAGTTGGGAAGCCTCATGATTTGTACGAGAGGCTTAGGGTTCCAGTAGATAACTTATTTTTTGCGGGTGAGGCCACAAGCTCAAGTTTTCCAGGTTCAGTTCARGGTGCATATTCAACTGGCCTACAAGCAGCTGAGGACTGCAGAATGCGTGTCCTAGAACGCTATGGCGAGTTGGACTTGTTCCAGCCYGCTATGGGTGAAGATTTGATCAGTGTCCCCCTCCTTATTTCTAGGATGTAATAGCGGCAAATGACGATGTTCCTTCCTAGTGGAATTCATATCTATCTGTTATGTCTAAATGTACTGTGTAGCTTTGGTAAATGCCAATTGCTAACCGTGTTTATTGCTCTTATTTTGGTGTGTATAAACTTTGGTATATGTAAGGAAGACGTTTCTCAAGTATAAGAATGTATGTTGCAATATATAATTAGAACTTTTCTTGTGCACTATTTTGATAGAAGAGTAATAAGCCTGAAAACTGTTTTCCTAGGAAATCAAAACAGGGACTATACTGTCTATTGAAATTAAGTTCAAGTTGTTGATAAAGGAGGCCGAAATGAGTGTCCGTCTGTCCGACATGCGAATCCTTGTAGTTTCATATGGACATATTACTCATTACAGGGGTGGAGCAGTGTTGACTGGGAAATATATCAAGCATAGGATTTTTATTGATAATACCAGTCAAATGGTATTTACAAGCATTTCTTATTAAATAAATAATCTAACACTAATAAATGGATTCGATTAGCAATAAATCTTGATTAAATAAAAAAAACTTCAAATTAATCTCCCAAGCAATCGAAATTACATATCTAATCTTTTACAAGAGAAGAGAAAAAACTTAGGTTTTTAGGATCAACAATCCCACATTTGCACTTCATTTCAATCTTTAACACTTTAATAAGTAGATTATGACTAGATATATAACTTATAAACCTTAGTCGACAAGAAATTTAACTCCATTTTTTAAGGTTGACCTCAATATTAGGACCATGACAATCATAACATGATATATACTTTCAATGAACCTTGCACGGTTTTCTTCTAGATCTGACAAGTTATGGTTAATTTGTTACGAAGTAATTAGCCTAGTTTAGCTCGCATGCTCAAATTAAATTTGATGGTTCAATGCAGAATGGTCTCGTGGCGACTGTGTTCTCTCGAGATCATACTAGTCTAGTTCTCGTTTCCGTTCTTTCTAACTTGGTTTCACTTCTTCTCAGGTTGCTGAGACTCTAGCTCTTTGTAATGGTGTTCTTTTGGCCAGAAAAAGGTTTTTCCTAATTTTTTTTACTGAAGGATATTCTAACAACTATTATTAATGTTTTGCAAGGTTCGTTTTCGGTCCTTAGACTAATTGCCGTAGAGGATGATATTATTATTACTCCTTTTCAGTCTTTGATCAATTCGAGTCCATACTCGTCTTTTTGTGAAGCTAAACCATGCGCTACTTTTTTTGGTTTGTTTAGGTCAATTTCCCTGCTCATTAAGACATGACCCATTAATGAATATTATTTATATTTTTCCAACACTCCCCCGTTTCACTTTAGTGAAGTATTTTTGTTTGGATACACATTTCAAGGAAAGAATTAAAGGGTTAACGAACAAATAAGTAAAATAATTTTAACACAAATAAGATTAAATTATATGTTACTAGTATTAAAATTATTTTTACCTAATTTACTCGTTTAGACTTTTTTTTTTCTTTAAAATGCTTGTCAACAAGTGAAACAATGAAGTACTATATAAAGTTTAATTTTAAGTATTAACCCAAATAATGCAAAAAATAAATAATAAAATTCTTCCTCACCTTCACTTAAATCAGTTAGGTACTTTTGTTTTTTGACTTGAGTTTAAATCTCTCAAAAACTCACACTCTCTCTTCGAAGCTCTCCCTAATCTCTGTTGGTTCTGTTGCTACTGTTCTTTGCAAAAGGTATTGAATTCTCTTAATTTTTATTTTTAAAAATATTTATTTCTCTAATAGGATCATTTTCATAGCTTAATCTCAATGTTTGCTCGCACTCTTCATTCTTAAGGGGTTTTATCCAATATTTGGTTTCTTTAATTGCTGTTTGCATTTGTATTTTTTTAGTGTTGGCTGCTTTGTTCTGGGGTTTTGTTTTACGTTTCTATAAAGTATCTACTTACTATAACAGTTGGTATGTTTTTGAATAATACATTTTATTCTCGTTTGTTTAATTGGATGTATTGATGTAATTACAATTTGGCTTATTGGTTGAATAAATTTCAGTGTTTTTGACTACAATTGTGGAAATGTTGTGTTATCTCACTTATCTGTTTACTGTTTTTTGGGTGTTGATTGAAAATTATAATAACTGTAAAATGAGGACTAACTAACAAATAATGGCTAGGCTCTCTAACTGCAATTTACAAATATGAACTCCGGGTCACTTGAGCGGATCTTCCAGCTCAAATTCGACCCTTTCTCGGGTGAATCGGAGTGGGTTGTCGTCGAAGGAAATGCAGGTGGTGATGCTGTGGAACGCTCTTCCACTGTTAACTTGGCTTCATCATCTTATCTTGACATGCTAAATGATGGTGCAAGAAACAAGGCTTATCGTCTAGCAATTGATAAGACTGTCACTCGACCTTGCCATGTACTCGATATTGGGTATGATATCCATCTTATCGCTTTCATTTTACCAATCAGCTTGTGCACTTTAGGAAATTTTAAATGCTACAGGTTGTTAGAAAGTAAACATGTACATATAAGAATGCCCAAAGTGGGAAAATCCAACCATGAATCGGTTRGTCCCAYATTTAGTGTTACGTATTGACCAAAAATGTGAGAGCTTGTTGTTCAAAATGTAGAACTTATGTTACGGAGGGAGTCTTTTTTGATTGAGATAGTACATCGCAGGATATAGTCAATTTCCATGTWTTGTTTTGGGTCCATCAGTTCATTATGACATCATGTTGTGTGTGCTCTCTTCATGTATGCACATTGCACACTTGCTTTCCTTGCTTGAAATAATGTCTTGCTTATTCTGAGGTTCAGAATATTTTTGCCTTTGCATCTTTACTCTATTAAGAAGGAAAGGCTGAATATGGTGTGGTATGTCCAGTGCTGGTACTGGCTTATTGTCGATGATGGCTGCACGTGCTCTGGATGCAGTTGACGGCTGCACTGATGACAAAAGGGGCGTGATTGCATGTGAATCTTACCTTCCAATGGTGAAGTTGCTGAGAAAAGTTGTGCGCTGCAATGGTATGGAGAGGAAAATCAAGCTCCTTCACAAGCGATCAGATGAAGTGAAAGTTGGAGTTGATATCAATACTCGCGCTGATATACTTGTGCGTTTATTAAACCTATTCTTGCTTTTAGATGGACTTTTGGATGTATTTAAACAATTTGTTCTTTCTTCATTTGTTTGTTTGGTAACTCCAATTAAYRAGTAATTGATGTACAGTTGTACACCTTGAGATATCAATCATTAAAGCATTGTTTGTCTCGGCATGCACTCTAATGTRCCTCTTTGGTCTACAATTGCACYTGTATCAATAACTTTATCCAGAGACAGTTTAGGATCCTGTAAAGTCATCCAGCAGACGTAGTTTCAATTACTCATTGATCCGTTCTCGTTCATGGTGCTCTTGCTACAGCCCATATACATTTTTGTGACAGTCTTTAGTTCTGATGCCACAGGGGCTCTGCCTTTACAGAATTAGATATTCTCGCWGTTCAGTTCATTTGTACTGAATCCATCTTCTAAGGATTCTTTGCCACTTCTCCTTGTTTAAGTGTAGGCAAAGATGATATTTTATATACCTCATTGTCACCCTCATATCTCCCAAAACACCCTATTTCATCTCAACTAAACATCATTATCCCATCCTTCGTTCTTTTAGAATATATGGTGATTTCTATCATGTGTGTTTGGAAATATTGGAGATGTGAAAAAGTTGAATCAAAACTCTAAAAGTCACCCAATTTTTTT
>SNQN01003777.1:0-25609 GCA_008642245.1 Bassia scoparia | reverse complement strand
AAACATGTCATAATCCTTGTATAAAATCTGTTGATTCTATGTTGAATTTGGTTCACATGTTCATATTGTATCAGTTTTTGCCTGCCTCTAATTTTTCTCATTTGTTCAAAACACAATAATAAGGAAAATTTCCTTTGTGAATTAAATTCTCGTTGTGCTTGAATGTTTTTAGTATTSTTATATCATATAGGCATGTCCCATATAGTATATATAACTAATTCATAAGTTTTTCCTTTCWACTTCACATAGAAGTTGATTCTTGCACCCACCCAACTGCTCTCATTCTCTTTTAAATTGACATGACACACTCTTATGTTTACTCAAGAAGGGAACAAAAAACCTACATTCTGTGTTATTGGAGAATGTCTCATCCAAGTCACATTATGCCTTAAGTGGCTCCGGATATTGTTCCAAGCAAGCCTGATATGGATCAAAAGTCAGAGCTATAACTTTTTCGATGTCATCCTTGTATGCTGTATACTTAAAATAATGGATATCTTATTTTTACAATATCTTACAAAGTGCAACTGTGTGGTCAGCTAGTTGAAAGCAGATATTTATGGAGGCTGCATGATCTTTATAACAATGAGGTTTCTGCATCAGATGGCATTCATCTTGTTCCAACTGAACATGGTTCGGTCTTGAATGTCAAAGCTAAACAGTACCCCATGCATTGTGATCCATTGCAAGACGAATTAAAGTTGGTAAATTGTTTTTTAAACTATGTTTGGAAAAACTCTTGCATGTCTATATTTTCTCTTCTTAATTTAGAATTTTCATCCAGCTTTCAGAGCCCTTCGAAATATTTGAATTTGACTTTTGGAAACGGCCAGACAGTCATGGAGAGGCTGATATACTCATAAATGCTATTGATGATGGAAGAGTAAATGCTGTCGTCTCCTGGTATATCATCCCAACAATGAGACTATTGATTAGTTTGTTGTGCTCTCATAATAATAGCTTGTACTTCTTTTAGGTGGGTTCTTCAGCTTGACCAAGAAGGAACCATTTTTTACTCTACTGCACCAAAGTGGATCAAACCTTTGCAGACAAAATTTTCAGGTACGGGTCAGAAAGGGTTTCTTTGACTTGCTCAAGAAAAGTTGAGATTATTCTTGTTATTGTTACCTTCTTACTACTCTCACTTCTAGAAGACTTTTGTAAAACACTCCTTTTTTTAAAAAAAAAAAATAAAAAAATAAAAAATTCTTTGTAGCTGCTGTCTTTAAATGACAATTAAGAACCTAAAAGTTTATCAGAATGGAATTGTTGTGTACTAACTAAAATTGTTGATTAACCAGGTGGTGAGAGTTGGTGTGACCATTGGAAACAGTGTGTTTGGTTTGTCCCAGGAAAGGGTTTATCTGTATCCAAGGGAGAAGATATTCATTTGCATGCCGTCCACTCAGATATTAGTATTTCTTATAGTCTCGGGATTGAAAGCCAACAAACTAAGAATGAGCATAGCATTAGCAACGGTGATTTTCAGCTTAGTTTGTCACCTGAAAAAATTGCTATCTATGCAGATGGTAATTGGAGACATAGTGTATTATCATCCATACAAAATGCTGTAAGGGCTTGGTGGCTTTATATGTGTTCTTCACACTCATAATATGGTCAATGGTCCATTGTTATTTGCTTGTTAATGAGTGTAAATGCATTCTACTTAATTCTCATTTCTCCCCTTCCCCCAATACGTTTCCTGAATTTATATGAATTTTATACATTTGCAGTTGAGTGGAAAAGATTCCCCACTGTGTTTCGTTATGGACGACAGTATCTTTGTAGCCACAGCCATTGCCCATCTTTGCAAAACTGCACGTATAATGTTGTTATTTCCTGGCTTGCGTAAAAGAGGCTTTCAGCACCTGGAGGCTATTGCCGATATAAATCAGTTTTCTGTAGGCCGTGTGAAACTTCTRGATCACCAAATAGACTGCATGACAATCCATGACACAGGTGGGAAGAAGGTAGCRTCCCGTCTCATTTGTTATGCTAGGTTCTGCATAGTACTTCATTGATTTTTATTGATTTTCAAATTATAGGTATAAAGTCTTGAGGCACATTTTACATTTTATGCTCAGACTTATGTTATAATTACCTGGTTCCTCCTTTTACTAGGATGTTGTGTGTTTGCTTCCTCCTGCCCAAAAGTTTTGATTGAAACTGTGAATTGACGGTTATTATCCTCTTTTGTAGATTGACTTATTGATTGGAGAGCCATTCTATTATGGATCTGATACCCATCTTCCATGGAAAAGTCTGCGATTTTGGTGACTATTTTATGATTTTCTTGAATTTTGTCTGAAAAACTAATTGCAGTTCTCTCTTGGGTTCTGGATAATGATTRTTTTCTTCATTGTGTTGCTGAGATTTGTCTTGAATGTACTCTTTTGCTTCCACAGACATGCAGTTTTCTGTTTTAGATATGTACTTCACTACTTCCCCTAGCCGAAACAAGTAGCTTTGGCCTAACATTAGATAGYCAAATACACTAGTCTGTCTCAAAATAGATAAAACTTTATCATCTATGCTATGAAAACCACAGGAGTCAGATCACACATTGAGTATTTGTGTCAAAGTGTCACAGTRCATGATTTTTTGCCCAAATGTAGTGTTAAAAACTTTCTGTAATGAGTACTCATGTCAGAYGTGTCATAGATCTCACATGGGTACTCAAGGTTGAGTGAGAAGTCTCGATACTACATTATGAGCTACCAAAGATAATTATTCACTTTGTTTGATAATAAATTTATTTGCATTTAGAACATTGACAAATGACAATTTTATAGGCAATAAAATCCGTTTTACTAGAGAGGTCGTGCCATTTTCAGAGTAATGGCAAGAACCAAAGTGTGTATGATTAATTACTATTGCATGATGAGTTCAATATATGTTCTGACAACCCATTTAAAACTATTTTTACGCATTCATCTTGAACTCTGTCAATTTTGTCATACAATCTAGGTGGTTTAAAAAAATTGAGTTCTCTTTGAGAAGTGATTGGGGGATAGTGCTTTAAAAGAAATCATACCGTCAAAAGGGCATATGTAAATGCACAAATGTGTTTGGCTTCAAGGTCTGATCATTTCTGTCCTCAGACTTCCATTATATGACTAAGACTTTGACATTCAACTAGCATAGTCTTCCTTGTCCAATACTTTCATAATCATAATTTTCATTATGCCAAGCACTATATTTCGTATCTATAATAATCCTTTTTTTTTTTTTTGCAATATGACAGTGGAACAACGTCAATAACTTTCATGAACTGCCTTGTTTTTAGATAGATTGAAATGCAAAGATTTTTTTAAAAAATGCATAGACTATATAAAATAATTACATTATAGAACGATTTGTTGAATAAAGATCCTAGTGAGAGTTTCAAACTTGCAATTGAGTAAGATTTCTAGGACTCTAAGTAGCATCAATATCTGACCATCCTTTGACTCGGAGTTGTATTTACTTTACTTTTTTAGGATTTAAATCATAATGTTTGCACCCAATTAGATTGGATTAGGGTTGAATTCAGATAGTATTTCCGGGAATGGGAATGGAGTGAAAAAGAGAGATCAATAAGGGGGCTAGGGTAAGATCCTGTTGGTGGGGCCAATTTAGGGGAAGTGCTAAATTGAAAAGAAACGGTAAAGGGTAATTTTAAGTTATTATTGTGGACTGATAGGTAGTTGTAATACCTGGCCAAAGTTGTAAATCTTGTAATGTATTCACGGAAAAGAAATTTTCTTACAAATAAATGCTAAAACAGCCAACCAGATTTCTGAGTGATGATAATCAATACCTTTTGGGTCGTTAATACCTGTGTTTGGGTATTTATATCTAAATGTAGCAAGGGTTTGCATACTTGATAGTTGATCAAGCACCTTCATCTAATGAATCTATTTTTAGTATTGACTGTCTACCAGTTTTGGCTATATGACTAATGTTTGGTTTCCATCTTGTTACATGAAATATAGGAAAGAAGGACAAGCTTGAAAATTTGTTGTCCGAAGATGTCGTGTCATTCCCAATAGGAATTTTGCGAGTTTGTCCAATGTTTCTCCCAGTAAGTGCCTTAATAATTGTTGATGGTAGGTGTTTGAGGCAGACTTATGATCTGATTATTGTTGATTGTAGGACCTCTTGGAGAAGCCGATGCAGTCTTGCAAGTATAGAAGAGTTTTGACCATTCAG
Organism: Bassia scoparia; assembly: GCA_008642245.1. Lineage (NCBI taxonomy): Eukaryota > Viridiplantae > Streptophyta > Magnoliopsida > Caryophyllales > Amaranthaceae > Bassia > Bassia scoparia. The sequence continues at coordinate 21,418 of SNQN01003777.1, read as the reverse complement.
TTGTAATACTACCCTGGGCATGTGTCAACTTGCCGGTTCCTCAGGAAGCTATGCTGCCATTTTTTGTCTGGCAATGTGGGGAGACGAAGGTATAATGAAATGTCAATCTTCCCCCTTCTATTTTAGACTTCAGTATTTTTGACATGCAAGTTACTCTTGAATATCACATTGACAATTGATCTGCTGTCAGAAACTGAGTAAGATGCATACACTGATGGAATTTGACTTCTCAAAGCTATGAGTTCTTGTTCCGGGAAAGCAAAGGTTCGTTTGCTATTCATCATCTGTAATGTTCCATTGTAGAATTTCTGGGAATTTGAAAGAGTATTTCCAGATCAGTTGGATATTATATACGAAGTATTTATACTCCATGCTTTCAAGTTTCAATCATGCATGGGTGTCACTAGTGTCACATACATCACAGTTTATTGGACCAAGATGAGAATGTTAAAATCCGAGAGAGTGAGGGATTTTGAATATCCTAAAGAGATACAGCCACCATGTATTCCCATATAATTGAGTATTTACTCTTTTTTATTTATTTATTTATTAGAACTCCTAGAATTCTTGTTGTGCACTGATTAAATAGACTCTGGACAAACCAGTTCTGATATGCATGAAAATGACTCTAGCATATACATTTGCAGGTTGATTTCACAGAGGACTGGTCTATGCCATGGTTTTGTTCTTTGGATTGATTGGGTATGGAACGCAGACAATGGTATCGTTGTGTCAACTGGCCCAGGTACCTGGTTGATAATCTTCTTTATATGATTACACTTGATCAACTTTAACTGCATATTGACAGTTAACTGCGTCGTTGGTATACAGACCATAGATATTGGAGACAAGGAGTAAAGCTATTAAACACACCTGTCGCTGTCAGTAGTCAGGAACATAAAGGTCCTCATGAATGTCAGTCCGTGGAAATTGAGGCAAATTTCGACTCAACGAATGGCAATCTAGTGATTCAACATGCTTTTGGAATATAAGAGGAGCCCTTAGCTATAACAACCCTCCCCTACAAATGTTCATGCTTTTTTTGGAAAATTATGTCTGAAAGAATTGTGGTAGCGACATTACTGACATTAAGATTGTGATCTTGAGATCATATGGTATTATGGTTTGCGCATGCAGTTTAATACCGTGTTCTGTCAACGTACCTAAAATTTTTGAATTTTATACTTCTGAAGATGTTATACAAGAAATTTATTTGTACACAATCTAGTTAGTCATACCATAAGACTAGTTAAATAACATATTGTACACAAACGAAGGAAGTATAACATAAGACCATTAAACTTCTTGTACCTCCTTCGATTTTTAATATTTTGTGTAATTTTCTCATTTGAATGATTTTGAATGTTTCGTGCATTGTCCTTTATTCCATTTTGGGACACTCTCTTGCTTTTTAACTACGCATTTCCTTACTTACCTCACTTTTTTCATACTTTCCTTTTTTTAACACAAACTCTCTCCTACTTTTTGACCTCACATTATAATTCATTATTCCTAGTTTTCCCTTCAAATTGTAAATGCATAAAACATTAGAAATCGGAGGGAATATCAAATTTATAAATTGTCAATTTAATTGTTTAATTGTTGAAAATGAGGACCATATTTGTAAGAGTGTAGAGGCTAAATGGAAAGAAAGAATTATTAGTAAGGGACCAGAAGAAATTACGGAGAACAAGGAGGATGGTGGTTGGCAGGTGGTGGTGGGGAAGAAGCACCACCGTCAAGTTAACCAGGTAGTTCAAGTGAGTGCCAACGGAGAACGGGGTCCAAGAAGGATTTGTACGACCATTGAAAAAATGAATAACAGCTTTTCTGTTGACTTTGGTTAAAAAATTTCAAACGTTTTGAGTACGAAGAGGGTGATAGTTGGCAGCAACAATCACACTTTTAAAACACCCACTCAATTCAAGAGGCCATTTCAAACTACTGTAAGAACCCTAACCCACCTCCATCGTTCAATTTTTCTCTTTTCAACTCCCACACTGCATTTCTCACCCCAACAAACACAAACCATGACTTCTCTTTCTTCTCTTCGAAACCTACCAAACCCCCACCCCTCACAATGTTTGTTCAGCTACCCACCAATCACACCCCCTTTCCACAATCCACATCGCAACAATTACGGTCAATGCCCCTCCGATGCTTAAGTCAACAAGGAGACCTAAACTGAAGGTCGAGCAAGTGAGATATAGACACTAGACTGTACTCGGTGGGTTCAGAATTAGATACATGGAATGGGCTCACCAAGCCCCCTTTTATAGGGTTAGATGAGTAGGTTTTTGGCTCTTCCTTCAATGTGGGAACAAAGAAGTATAACTTTTAATCAATGTGGGACAAAGGTGCTGCACATGCCAGATTTCACCATCTGACACTATCCAAACCTACCCTACTGGGGGTGCCTTTATCATGTGGGTATGTGGGGCCCACATGCTTTACTAGTCATCAGGTGGGACCCAACAGAGGTCACGTGGCGCCTGGTAATTGGGTAGGGACAATTAGCCCCACGCTTGATACTTATAACGAGGTCCGAGGGAGGTTAGGTGTCAAGCGGAATCACGCTCGACCCTCTCGGTCTGGTTGTGCAACTCTCGAGCCTATAAGACTGAGGGTACCCGGTCAGGGATTTAATCAAGGAGCCGATCAGGCTGCTTGCTCGAAGGTCACAGACCAACGATCGTGCCGAAACGGTGCCCCCGATGGGAGGAAGGTCACCTAGGCTGTCATGTGGTATTTAGTTTAAGTGTAGCCCCTCGGTGGGGGAGGGAGACTGAACGGCAGAGTCATGCAGTAGAAGGCTCAGTTAGGAGCTAATGAGCCCTTTAGCTGACAGGGTTTCGAGCTTAGAAGGCGTTTGCTCGGCTAAGGGCTAATAAGCCCCATAATGATCAAGTTCCGAGACTCGGGAGACTTTGCCCGTTTAAGGGCTAATGAGCCCCATGATGGCTGGAACCGAGGCACCCTCGGAAATCACAAGAATGAGTTATTTTTTTCCCGAGGTAAGCACCCTCGGGAATCAAAGAAATAGGTTCTCCTTTTCCCGAGGCTGGTACCCTCAGGAATCAAAAGAATACGTTTTCCTTTTCCCGAGGTTGGCACCCTCGGGAACCAAAGGAATGAAATTCCTCTTCCCGAGGCTGGCGCCCTCGGAAATCAAGGGAATAAACCTCTCACTCCCGAGGTTAACACCCTCGAGAACCCAACCATCGATGCTCCTTTTCCCAGGTTTTGCACCCTCGGAAAACATAAGGACAAGAAACCTCTTTCCGAAGGTAGAACCCTCGAGTAATCAAGGATTGAAGATCCTTTTCCCGAGACCCCTGGCTATTCGAGCATCCCCGAGTCTCGAAATTCAGTCATCATGGGGCTCATTAGCCCCTGGCTGAGTGATGACTCTCGAAGCTCGGGTTCCAGCCATCATGGGGCTCATTAGCCCCTAGCTGGGTGATGACTCTCGAAGCTCGGGTTCCAGCCATCATGGGGCTCATTAGCCCTTAAACGGGCAAAGTCTCCCGAGTCTCGGAACTTGATCATTATGGGGCTTATTAGCCCTTGGCCGAGCAAACGCCTTCTGAGCTCGAAACCCCGTTAGCTAAAGGGCTCATTAGCTCCTGACTGAGCCTTCTACTGCATGACTCTGCCGTTCAGTCCCCCTCACCGAGGGGCTACACTTAAACTAAATACCACATGACAGCCTAGGTGACCTTCCTCCCATCGGGGCACCGTTTCGGCACGATCGTTGGTCTGTGACCTTCGAGCAAGCAGCCTGATCGGCTCCTTGATTAAATCCCTGACCGGGTACCCTCAGTCTTATAGGCTCGAGAGTTGCACAACCAGACCGAGAGGGTCGAGCGTGATTCCGCTTGACACCTAACCTCCCTCGGACCTCGGTATAAGTATCAAGCGTGGTGCTAATTGTCCCTACCCAATTATAAGGCGCCATGTGACCTCTGTTGGGTCCCACCTGATGACTAGTAAAGCATGTGGGCCCCACATACCCACGTGATAAAGGCACCCCCAATAGGGTAGGTTTAGATAGTGTCAAATGGTGAAATCTGACATGTGCAGTACCTTTGTCCCACATTGATTAAAAGTTGTACTTCTTTGTTCCCACATTGAAGGAAGAGCCAAAAACCTCCTCACCTAACCCTATAAAAGGGGGCTTGGTGAGCCCATTCCAGGTATCTAATTCTGAACCCACCGAGTATAGTCTAGTGCCTATATCTAGCTTTCTCGACCTTCAGTTTAGGTCTCCTTGCTAACTAAAGCATCGGAGGGGCTTTTCTCGGAGATCCCCAGGGTTAGTCACCTTTGCTTGTTTTGCAGGTTAGCCGGAGGAGACTAGTGTCCATTCTCAGGACGTTGACGGAAGACACATACGTACCAGCTGTCATCCCCAGTCATTATTTTCACCCTAATACCCTATTGTTTCTCTTTGTAAGTTCCGTGAACAGGAACATTAGGGATTGCTCCAGGTGGGTAATAGGGGATGTGAGTTATATTTCTTTATTTCATGACAGTTGGGTTAAGTTTTAGCCTATTGGAAGCATGGTGTATGGACCTTTCCTTCCTTCTGACCATGATGTGTTAGTTAAGGATAGAATGGCATTTGGGATTTGTCTAAATTGAGTTTTGTGCTTCCTTTTTCAATCTAGAAAGAGATCAGTGCTCTGCGCCTCTGCCTCTTTCTACTAGGTTTTCTAACCCCTTTTTTTCTTCTGTTCCAAATAAGAAAGACATTGATTTTTTGAGAAAATTATGGTAGTGGCCAGCCTTGCCTAAAACCAAGGTTTTCTTGTGGTTGTGTTGGAGAGACAAGTTGCCCTCAAATCTCACTCTCTCTAGGAAGGATTTTCCCCTTTCTCCAAAATGTCCCTTTTGCCCAGACTCCCTGAAATCAGCCAAACACATTCTCGTTGACTGTGTTAGAGCTAAACAAGTCTAGAATACCATTGGTCTTTCCCTTTTAACTTCTTCCTTTCCTTCTTTCCCTTAATTCTATCCCCTTTCTTCACTCAACACCCTGGTGTCTGGTTGCACCCTTTGTTCTTTGGGGTTTGTGGAAGAGGACGAACTCATGGGTCTTCAACAAGGAAAATATAGTTAGCCAAAACTGTATTCAGATTGCCACAAATGCAACAGAGTCATTGGTTTCAGCTCTTGATATGCTTAAAGGACAGACTCAACAACAGTCTGTGCAACAAGTGTCAAAGTCTTGGATTCCACTAGCATCTAGTTGGATAAAGTTGAATATAGATGCATCTTGGACCCAAGATATGGAAGCAGGAATAGTAGGAGTTGCTAGGGGAAGCAATGCTACTTGGATTTGAGGTTTTTGGAAAAAATAGAGCAATATCCGCTTTATATGCTGAACTCTTAGCTATAAAGGAAGCCTTAACAATTATATTATATCTTGACTGGTCATATGTTATGGTTGTTTATGATTGTAAAGAAGGGGTGAAATTCATTAATGGAAGCTCAAATTTTACGCATGAAGGGAAAGGAAACAACAATACTCAGACTGTCTTTTCAGTGAGTGGCGGATTTGATTTCAAACCATTTGTGTGCAAGTAGACATGAACCTGTAGACAATGACAAACTTTAAAAAATATGTCATTGATTATTATGACAAAACATTATGAGTGAACACGTCTTTTAATAGATAAATAATTAAATATAGAAAAATTAATTTGTAATTATAAAAATACAAATTCTTTTATAACCGAAAAGCTTATAAATTATTCAATTAATTTTAATAAAAAATGTCAAATAAATTAAAATATGTAATATTTCAAATCACTACAATAACATTTGGGTTCAAGTTATCATCACAATCTTTATTATGTTTTTTTTGAGTTGCCTCTGAATAAATGAGTTAATGAAGTTATGGCAAATAAAACGATAATTTTTTTTTAACTATGTTGACTTTGATAAAATAAGATTTACATAAAATTGAATCATAAAATAATGTATTGTTTCGTGTAATTAACACTTTGTATTTGATTAAATTTAAAAACATATTTTGACCGCATCCCCGAGTGTGGTATCGACGTTTTTTTCTTAATTATAACCACAACAATGCAAATTTGAAAATATTTGAAAATTTGAAAACGTAGTTACATGAGATAGTTTGATTAGTTTCAACGAGTACTTCATAGTTTTTTCTCACATATAGCTTAAAATATAAACATTTAAATTTGTATCTCGACAAATGTGAAAAAGCAAATGCAGCCGTTAAACTCTTTCCCACACTATTGTCCACAATTCTTTTAATTCTCCAAACTTTTTACAATTCCCTACATATTGTCCACGTCAGCATTTTTTATTTTATTGCTTTTTCTAAAAAAAGTTTTTCTCATTGGTGGCCTCCTATTTTTACACTTTATGGTAGATAGCCATCAATTTTTTTAATATCAAAAATAGTCATCAATTTTACATGAGTAATTAAACAAAACCTTTTTACTCTTACTTTCTCTAAAAACTACTTGAAATTACTAATATATCCTTATTAAAAAAATTAAAACTAAATCTAATGTAATTCCTTATCTAAGTTATTGACACCCAATTTGTTAAAGTTATCTACTTCGTACAAGAATCTCATTCACCAATGTTCACACTTCTCCCTTAAAGAGTTTTAAAATTAATGACTTGATGTGCCAAAATTACCTACTCTTATTTATTTAAAAATGGAAAATGCATTTATTGTGTAACTTATATGGTGAAAACTTAAATCAATAAGGTTTACTCTAAATTGGAATAAAACATATCTTTTGAAGTCAAGACATAGTTATATTTACATAAATAATTATAGTTCATTGCTAATTTTCTCCAAGTACACATGATAAATTTTATTTTGTACAATTTTCATGTCTCTAAACACGCATCATCTGCACATAAAAACTAGTTCTAAACTATGCCAAGATGCTCAGCTCACAATGATGATATATAAGACTATAACCACATGACATTAATGGTGGTGGCAATACGTAACAATCATGATTTCAGATCTGAGCAAACCTAGATCGCACCACCGCCACATAGCATCGCACCAACTAACAATAAGCCTAGATTTCTCTCTCTTCTCCCTCACCTCACCACGAAGCAACCAATTCGAACCAATGAACCAATCAACCCAATCCCTAGCTAACGAATTCAAACCCACGAATCCATGAATTCGAACCGCCATGAAACCGTGAATTCGAATGCACGAACTCAAAGTCGAACGTGTAAATCATTAGAGGGAGGGTGTTGCTGGTGGGTGTTGGTTAACGCAACGAGGTGGTGTTGATAAACGCAGTGGTGGTGCGATTCTAGTTAGGCGGCGTGACTCTGAGTTTGTGGGTTTGCGGAAAGGGAGGCAGTGCGATCTGGGGCGGCTGCGCAAGAGGAGGACAGTTTTGTGACAAGAGGGGAGGGGGGTTTAGAGTGGTGATTGGTGAGATTGGGGTTGTGGTTTGCGTGTGAGAGGGAGGGAGAGTTGTGTCATGTGTGTGAGGGGGGTAGAGGGGTGAGATTAGGAATAAAATTTAGTTTTAAGTTTTTTTTATAAGGGTATCTGAGTAATTTCAACTAATTTTTAAGGAAAATTAGAACAAAATGGCTATGTTTTATTACTTATGTAAAATTGATGGCTATTTTTGATATTAAAAAAAAGTGATGGCTACCAATGATAAAGTGCAAAAATAGTAGGCTACCAATGAGAAAAACCTGTCCAAAAATTTTCTAACATGAATAGTGCTATTAGAGAAGAGGAATGACGGTTTTCAAAAAACCTCAAATGGCGGTTTTATATGAAAAATCGCCATTTCAAATGGCGGTTTTATATGAAAAATCGTCATTTCAAATGGCGGTTTTTAAAAAATAAATGAAAATTAAAAAAATTATTGATGTGGACAGTAATTTGAGAATTGTAGAAAGTGTAACTATATTTGGGGAATTGAAAGAATTGTGGGCAATATTATGGGAAAGAGCTTGTCATAACATTTATCCAGCTAATTTTAGTTCATATATTCTCAAATCCTCATGGTCAAGTGGTTAGGGTTCTTTATGCTAAACTGCATGTCCGCAGTAAACCACAAGTTTACAATTAATTTTTTTAAAACTATTTAGTATCGCATAATTAACAAAATTTTACCGATATTGCACAAACTGGTTCGGTGTGAAATAAAATTCTTTCTACAGATAACAAAGTCTCTTTCCGAAATAATAATAAAAAAAACAAAATTGTTATTTTTCGTGTACAAGCTCCGAGTTTATGTATTTTTATTTTATTTTATACAGTAAGGTACACGAGCGATCCCTTATACATGTCCTATCTCAAGATACAAGCATGTGGAAGGGAGGGTCGGGAATCGAACCCCTGACCTCTGGGGGGAGTGCTACCACTGAGCCACTCCCCTTTTTTAAACTTCCCCTTTTCTGGGGGTGAACTGAGAAATAGTTTTATGTTGAGAAACAAACAAATGAATACCACCGATGACCGACATCCCACTAGTATATCTAGTCACTATTTACCTTTAACATACTTACTATTTACCTTCAGCATTACACTATATAGCCATACCTCTTGTATAGTATGCTATATTGTATGACTATTGTAGAAAAGCCGTAGACGCGCATTTCATCCTCTATAAATACGGGATGATTTCCGTCATTGAAAATACACCAATACAATATCACATCACATATTACACTGAATACAACTGATACATATTCAGCGTAAAACTCTCTCTATTCTATATATTTCTCACATGGGCGACTTGATAAAAAGACAATTCAACATTCTTGACCTATCCGGTCAAAAATTTCTAGAATGGAAAGTGGATGCCCAGATGAATCTGAAAGCTCAAGGATTAGAGCATACTATAAACGATCCTCCCATTGAGAAAAATGCAGATGGAACCACTGTTGTAAAAACAGTCACCGAGCAAGACAAGGCAAAAGCCTTGGTGCTGCTTAGGCACCACTTGCATGAAAGCTTAAAAACCGAGTATCTCTTAGTTGATGATCCCAAAGAATTATGGGACAAACTTAATGAGAGGTATGGACACCACAAAAGGGTGCTCCTCCCTAAGGCTCAGTTTGAATGGACCAACCTGAGGTTCCAGGATTTTAAATCCATCAGTGACTATAATTCCAACCTGCATAGAATAGTATCTATACTGAGATACTGTGATCAGACAATCACTGAAGAACAGATGATTGAGAAAACTCTCACCACCTTCCATGCAAGCAACATATTGCTGCAAGAGCAATATCGTGAAAGAAGGTTCAAGAAGTTCTCTGATATGATGTCAGTACTGCTGGTTGCTGAACAGAACAATGACCTCCTAATGAAAAATCACAACCTTAGACCATGTGGGTCTTTGGCATTCCATGAGGCAAATGCAGTTGAGAATCCCAACCCATCTGAGGCAAATGCAATAACTAGAGGTGGGAGAGGAAATTATACTGGTTGCGGACGAGGTCGCGGAAGGAACTTCCACGGTCGAGGTCGCGGACGCGGTAGAAATAACTTTTCCCCTAGAAACAATAAGCAGAAAGGTCACCAACATGGAAACCATCAGCCAAATTCCTCAAAAGGAAATGACAAATGCTACAGGTGTGGCATGACAGGGCATTGGGGACGTACATGCCGTACTGCAAAACATTTGGTAGACCTGTACCAGGCTTCAGTGAAGGGTAAAAATGTTGAAGCTAATTTTAATGAGACAGACATACCCATCACAAGCCTTGATGTGTCTGACTTTATAATGGGTGACATAGACACCGGAAATGAATTTGTCATTGGGGAAAGCAGCAACGCCTAAAATCAACAACACCTAAAATATTTCAATTCATGTACTACCATTAAGTGTGTTTCCCACTTTAAGTTTCTTTTATGTTTTGAAGGACTTACCTCGCTCATGTTTTGTTTTTGAAGAATTTTTATGTTTTCTGTTGTAACTTTGATTACCATCAATAATATTTGTTACTTTGTTTTGAAACTGATTATAACTTTATTTATTATGATTTATGAAGATATGAGTTTGTCTGTTGATGAATCCAAATATCAATGCATTCTAGACAGTGGAGCAACACATACCATTTTGAAAAATAAAGGATATTTTTCAGAATTGAAGATGTCTCAAGCAAGTGTTAACACTATCTCTGGGACAGCAAAACTGATAGAAGGTTACGGTAAAGCTTGCATGATACTTCCTAATGGAACAAATTTGACAATTAATAATGCACTTTACTCGAGCAAGTCTCGAAGAAACCTTATTAGTTTTAAAGATGTGCGTCAAAATGGCTATCATTTAGAAACAATGATTGAAGGCCAAAAGGAATACTTATGCCTAACGAAAGGAGAAGATGGCAAAAGATGTATTTATGAAAAATTGCCAGCATATTCAACGGGACTATATATCATTAATATACGTCCAATTGAAATAAATATGATATCTAACCAAAAGTTAGATAACGAAAAATTATTCATATTATGGCATGACCGATTGGGTCACCCGGGCACGGGAATGATGAACAAAATTATCGAAAGTTCAGTTGGACATTCAATCAAAGACATCAGAGTCCCTAACTCGAATAAATTAGCATGCACAGCATGCTCACTTGGCAAATTAATAATAAGGCCATCTTTGAATAAAATTGCCACTGAGTCTCCTTCATTTTTAGAAAGGATTCAAGGCGACATCTGTGGACCAATTAATCCCCCAAGTGGACCATTTCGATACTTTATGGTGTTGATTGACGCATCAACACGATGGTCACATGTAAGCCTCTTGTCTAGTAGAAATATTGCATTCGCAAAGCTACTAGCTCAGATAATCCGGTTGAGAACCCATTTCCCAGATTATTCAATCAAGAAAATAAGACTTGATAACGCTGGAGAATTTACATCCCAAACATTTAATGACTATTGCATTTCAATCGGGATTGAAGTTGAACATCCAGTTGCTCATGTTCGCACACAAAATGGTCTTGCAGAATCTCTAATTAAAAGACTGCAATTGATTGCAAGACCACTATTAATGAGGTCAAAACTGCCTTCCTCATGTTGGGGTCATGCAATACTTCATGCAGCAGCATTGATAAGAATAAGACCCACTGCATATCATAAATATTCTCCAGTGCAATTGGTCTCCGGAAGAGAACCAAATATCAAGCACTTAAAAATATTTGGGTGTGCTGTGTATGTTCCTATTGCCCCACCTCAACGGACAAAAATGGGTCCACAACGAAGGCTGGGAATTTACGTTGGTTATGACTCCCCTTCTATAATTAAATATCTTGAACCAATAACTGGTGATATGTTTAAGGCAAGATTCGCCGACTGCCATTTTGATGAGGCAATATTCCCAGCCTTAGGGGGAGATAAAGTGGACCCAAATAGAAAAGAGATAGAGATCACATGGAATGCAACACAATTCCAATTCTTAGACCCACGAACAAACTCTTGTGAACAAGAAGTTAAGAAACTTGTCTATTTACAAAGTGTTGCAAACCAATTGCCTGATGCATTTACAGATGCAAAGAAAGTGACGAAATCTCACATACCGGCAGAAAATGCACCAGCGCGCATTGAAGTGCCTATTGATAATAAGACTAATGAGAATGAGTCTATGGCACGAAGAAAACGTGGAAGACCACCTGGCTCAAAAGATTCCAAACCAAGAAGGTTGAAATTGCAAGATGAAAATGCAAATGACACTATCCTCCCTCCAGAGAAACCTGATGAAAGTGGAGATGGAAATAACAGCGTCCAAAATGAAGAGGAAAATGAGAACATTGACAGCAGTGAAACGTCGTTGAATTATATTTCAACTAGAGTCCAATGGAATAGAAAAGATATTGTCATGAATGAAGTATTTTCTTATTCAGTAGCAATTGATGTGACACATGATGAAGATGATGTCGAGCCAAGAACGGTAGATGAATGCCGTCATAGAAAGGATTGGCCAAAATGGAAAGAAGCCATTCAAGCAGAACTGAAATCGCTTGAGAAGCGAGAAGTCTTTGGGAAAATAGGTCAAACACCAAAGGGTGTAAAACCTGTTGGATACAAATGGGTCTTTGTTAGAAAAAGAAATGAGAAAGATGAAATTGTTAGATATAAGGCAAGACTTGTAGCACAAGGTTTTTCCCAAATGCCAGGAATTGATTATGATGAAACATATTCTCCAGTAGTTGATGCAACTACATTGAGATTTTTGGTAAGCTTGACAATTACAAAAGGATTGCAAATGCGCTTAATGGATGTTGTGACCGCATATCTTTATGGGTCACTTGATACAGACATCTATATGAAAGTCCCTGAAGGGCTAAAGCTACCAGAAAATCAAAAACCTAAGGAAATGCTTTCTATAAAGTTGAAACGATCACTTTACGGATTAAAGCAATCTGGGAGAATGTGGTATAATCGTCTCAGCGAATACCTCATAAAGCATGGGTTTAAAAATGATCAAATTAGCCCTTGTGTATTTATCAAACGATCACAAGCAGGTTTCGCTATCATTGCAGTTTATGTTGATGATCTAAACATCATTGGAACTCCCGCAGAGCTTGAAGTAACTGTCAAATACTTGATGAAAGAATTTGAAATGAAGGATCTTGGAAGAACGAAATTCTGTCTAGGATTACAAATCGAGCACCTGAAGGATGGTATTTTTGTCCATCAATCAAACTACACTGAAAAGGTCTTAAAACGCTTTTACATGGACAAGGCACATCTTGTCGGCTCTCCAATGGTTGTTCGGTCATTAAACGTAAAAGATGATCCATTCCGACACCGAGGGGAAGATGAAGAAGTCCTTGGTCCAGAGATACCATATTTAAGTGCTATTGGTGCCCTAATGTATCTAGCAAACAATACAAGACCAGACATAGCCTTTGTTGTAAACTTACTTGCTAGATATAGTAGTGCACCAACCAAGAGACATTGGAATGGTATCAAACACTTATTTCGCTACCTTCGAGGTACACAAGACTTGGGATTGTTCTACCAATCAAAGGTAGATGCTACTTGTTGTTACAAGAGTAACGAGAGATGTGAAGTGGAATACAAGGGGTGATTAGGCTCTCCCTAGTCACGCCTGACGTGGAAATCAAATATATTTAAGTAGAACGTCGAGAGGTTGAGGAACCAGAAAAGCTCTCGACGTATGGACCTCTGGACTGAAAGGCTCTGGACTGAACAGACCTCTGGACTTCGTAGGCTCTGGACTGAACAAGCTCTCGTCCACAGGGCTCTCGTACAACCTGAAACAAAGGAGATAATCTATTGATTATCCCCCCTCCGATGCTTAAGTCAGATACTGAGCAAAAAGAGGTAAAAAGTACGAAAGGTGGGTCAGAGAATCTCCCTTTTTGTGTAAGAAATGTCAGAGAAAAATGACTGATGTGAGGGGTCTGAAATGACGTAAATTGGAATCAGTGCAATTAATGAGGTATTTATACTGTTCCCGAAACAGTGGGCTTGGACTTTAATTTTCCTTAAAGGCCCATGATTAGGTTACTAGGGTTTCCCTTTTTAGGGTTAATTTCCTTAGTAACCTCATCATTCTTCAGTAAAGTATACTTTCATCAATGTAAACTTTGTACACGTGTCGTGATTTGAAGGGGTACAAGTCACTCTATTTCATGCTTACGTGGCATTTTATAAGGGTGCCACGTCACCCAACTCAGATCCAGGTGGCATCCAACTAGGATGCCACATCATTTGCCCCTCAAATTGAGTCAAACCACCAAGGTTGACTCGATTTGGGAGCTTTTCGGCGGGAAAAAACGAATGGTTGAGAATCAATGCATGACCGGTGATAACCGGTTGGTTGCCTTGGATGACTGGTGGGTAGGTGAAAAATTTTCACCCACCTATATAAGCTTTTGGAGGAGAGAGAAAATTCACATTTATTGTGATTGCTCTGCCTTCTCTCTTCTTTCTCTCTCTAGATTTTACCATTTTACTGCTCTACAGTTTCTAGCTTTCGACGTTCCAGTTTTCAAGCACTTTCAGTCCGACGAGAGATACAAACCAACCAGCGATCAACCTTGCTATAATCAGGTACCTTTCTCCCTTACTTGAATTTATTTATTTTTCTTGTTTTTTTCGTGCTACCCATCGAAAGAGTGATGCCCTTTAAGATGGGTGTTGGGGGTATCATTAAACCCAGGCCAACATCGAGATCAAGGAACACCTATATTGATTGTCTCTCGTCGTTCTTGCCTCACAGATTACGCATCTCGTCAAATGGCAAGAACGAAACAAACACGAAGACTCCCATCTGGGGAACATATCACCATCTCGGTCTCGCCATCCGAGCTGACACCTTGTGCTGCAGGAGAAACAGTGCCTCCACCCGAGTCATCGAGCCAGCCTCTCGTCAATTCCAGTCTGGAGGATGATGAAAATGTACCGAGAGGCCCCTACAGGCAAACGGTATCCTCTTCAAGTGACGAAGAGGAGATGCCTCCAAGGAAGGATGCTGGACCTTCCCAAGTCCCTGTCGAGAGGGGCTCTAAAAGTGACTCTTCGTCATATGGGGATGAGTCTTCTAGTGACGATTCGTCTGAGGAAACTTCCACTAGTGGGAGTGACGATTCTTCGGAGGAAGAGGTACACGAGTCCACTCAGGAGCCACCACAAATACTGGACTTATATGTACCAAAGGGAAAAGAGGCTCCCGACAATGTAAAGATATCTCATGCAGTTCATGAGAAGCTGACCTGGTTGGCTACCACTCTTCGAAATGACTTTCATCTACCCAATCGACAGAAGTTTGTCATCCCAGAAGTTGGGGAGACAATATTAGACTGTCCTTATGGCTACCACCCTTTATACCTGGAGGTCATGGACTATGGCGTTCGTCCTCCCTTGAACAAATTTTATGGGAAGGTACTTCGTTTTTATGGGATTGGCATCTGTCAGCTGACTCCCAATTCTTTTCTTCATATTCTGAATTACTTAGTGGTTTGTGCTGTCAAAGGCTGGGCTCCGTCAGTCAATGTCTTTGTGCACCTACATCAGCTGAGTCGAAACCCCAGATGTAAATGGGGGTGGTTCAAGATCGAACACGCCAAGGGCAAGGTGACTGTCTTTGACAAACCCAACAAGGCGAGTCCTTGGAAGTCACAATTCTTGTATTTTGAGATTCCACGATTCGGCGAGCTGTCTGATGCTCAAAAACAGCACATCCACGGTGTGTATAACAAGTGTGCTTCTACTTCCCCAAGGCTAGGGGCGATCGGTGTTAGAGATTTGGACCCTCTCACCGACGAAGAAAAACGGCAGGTAGGGTACTTCCTTGAAAAGAAGGATCCCTCAAAAGTGATCCCAATGGAACTTTGGAAAAAGAATACAAGGACTGGGAAGCCGATACCTGAGAAAATTCCCAACAGTTGGGTTCCCTTACACTACTGGTACAGGGATCCCTTATTCCTCGAAGCCTTCCAACTCGTCGCTGTAAATGACGGGGCTCGAGGTAGTAGAATAGGCTTATATATTTGTGCTTCGACTGTGTTTATTCCAGATTTACTTATCTTTTTCTTGTCTTCTTTGCAGACGTTGCTCGTAAAAAGCTGCCTCCAAAACAAAAAGGCATGGACGACTTAGAATACTTTGCTGAACTTAGACAAGGTCGGGTCATGACACCTGACGAGAAGAAGAAGGAAAATAAGGTATCTCTCTCGTCTTGTTTAATTAGTCAATCCTTTCGTCCATCTCCACTTCTCGACATACATTTACTTAAGGTCGAATGTGGAGATGGGTATTTTCCAAACACTTTTTAACTGAAGGTTTCGACATTTTCACTTAGCCGAAACCTTCTTTTCGACGAATCGAATATTGGGCGAAAAGGGAGATGGGTATTTTACAAGGGTTCAATTTTTGAACAAAAACTAGTATCCCTCGTAAAATACACATCTCCTGCTTCGACATGTTTAATCTGTCGAAGAGAAATCATCAGTCGAAAGCTTTTGCTTCGACGAGTTTTCTGAATGACGAATAGGGAGATGGGTATTTTACTTGGGAGAAATTTTTTGGTCGAAACCTTTCACCCTTGTAAAATACACATCTCCAGCTTCGACATGTGTAATCTGTCGAAAGGTGTATTCTAGTCGAAAGCATTTACTTCGACGAGACATATGAAAGACGAATAGGGAGATGGGTATTTTACTTGGGTGTATTTTTGGTCGAAACCTTTCACCCTTGTAAAATACACATCTCCAGCTTCGACATGTTTAATCTGTCGAAGAGAATTAATGAGTCGAAAGCTTTTGCTTCGACGAGTCATCTGAAGGACGAGTAGGGAGATGGGTATTTTACTTGGGAATAATTTTTGGTCGAAACCTTTCCTCCTTGTAAAATACACATCTCCTGCTTCGACATGTTTAATCTGTCGAAGAGAATTAATGAGTCGAAAGCTTTTGCTTCGACGTGTCGTCTGAATGACGAATAGGGAGATGGGTATTTTACTTGGGAATAATTTTTGGTCGAAACCTTTCACCCTTGTAAAATACACATCTCCTGCTTCGACATGTGTAATCTGTCGAAGAGATTCAATAAGTCGAAAGCCTTTGCTTCGACGAGTCGTCTGAATGACGAATAGGGAGATGGGTATTTTACTTGGGAATAATTTTTGGTCGAAACCTTTCACCCTTGTAAAATACACATCTCCTGCTTCGACATGTGTAATCTGTCGAAGAGATTCAATAAGTCGAAAGCCTTTGCTTCGACGAGTCGTCTGAATGACGAATAGGGAGATGGGTATTTTACTTGGGAATAATTTTTGGTCGAAACCTTTCACCCTTGTAAAATACACATCTCCAGATTCGACATGTTTAATCTGTCGAATCCTTATCTGTGGATCTTGGTTTTAACTTGTGTATAACTTGTTTATCCATATTTTTTGGCTAAGTGTTTGAATTTCCTTTTGAAGAAAAAGCCATCAAGGGTGGCGAAAAGCAGGGCTGATCAACAGCCTAGTTCCAAGAAGACAAAGGGTCAAGATGACCCAAAGAAGAAAGATTCTGAAAAAGGCTACTCCGTGATGAAGCGGAAGGAGAGGCCCTCGACAGCTGGGGATGAGTCGAGGCCTCATAAATCCAAAAAATCCAAACACCAGGACGTCGACGTGGTATCTGTCGACGAACCTGAAACCCCACTCGACCCATTCAACGCAACGGATCCTCCTGTGAGGACCTCGTCTGCCCAGCAGTTAATAGCTGCTGAAGATGCCAGAAAGAAGAAGAAGAAAAAATCAAAACAAGGTTCCTCTTCTCTGCCTCCTGGGGACGGCGAGAAGTCTGCCCAAGAATCGCTTGTTCAGCGATTGGGTGAGGTTGTACATTCCCGACGAGAGGGAAAACAACCTATGACTGCAGAAGAGCTCCAACGAGAGGGAGCTGTGGTCGATGATGAAGAGGAAGAGATGGATCCAGAAAGGCTCCAAGAGATAGAGGATTACAAGAACCTCTATCACATTCCTTTCGAAAATGCCCAGATGGTCCAGAACTTTGAAGAGATCGACCTGCAAGCCTTCGCTGACAATCCGGCTGCAGAGCCTCCATTGATTGCCTCCAACCCCGAGAAGGTGGTTACCCCGATCATGCAACGAAAAATCCCAGATTTGAATCTGGCGAAGGGGTTTTACCGTTTCTTTCGACAAAGAAACGCCGAGCTCGAACGAGAGCTTGAGGAGGACGAGCAGAAGGACGACGACTACCTTGAGGAGGAAGGCGAGTCGTCTCTGGGGGACTCTAAAAAGTTTAGCTGGAAGGATCGCCGAAGCATGGTTTCGGAAATTACTGGGCTCATTCCCAAGGCTTACCGAGACACCCTCCAGGGCTGCGATAAGGGTTTCGTCGGACCCTTCTTTGGTCTCTTCATTGAGGTGAGTGTGTACTTGATGATCATACTTAATCATTTTCTGCAAAAGTTTTTTATTTTAACCCTTTCGTTTTTTGCTTGCAGGGCCTAGCCAGGATGGACACCTTTGTCCGAAAGGCACGAGAGGACCGTCGAGAGGCCAGGAGAGGCTTTGCCTGTCAGCAGACTGCCGAGGATTATATCAAGAAGCAGACAGAGCTGATCATTGCCGAGAGGCAGTATGCACATGACATGATGGCCACTCGCCTTCATGACTTGAACTACTCGTATGGCGTGGCTTTACAAGTAGTCCTTAAGTTGAAGAAGGAGAAGGAGGCTCTCGAGCAAGCCAAAGAAACCCTCGACGCTGAACTGGAGAAACGAGTCCAGGAGGAGGTCTCGAAGAGGATGGAGGCAGAGGTCAACCAGCAAGTCGAAGCCTATAAACAATCCATCGAGGCTGACCTCAAGGCCAAAGAAGATCGAGCAACAGCGGCTGAAAGCGAAGTGGCGAGCCTTACCCTAGCTCTCTCTGATATGAAAGTGGCCAGCAGAAAAGCTAAGGCCCAGGGCTTCAAGGACATGAGAGAGATGGTCCGCAAAGCTTGGACTGAACTGCCGAAGCGTCTGAACTTAATGTGCTTCGAAGAACGCATCGACAGGCAGTTGGACGAGGCTATGCATAATGCTCGCAAGATTAGAGCCCAGCAGGACGGCTCGACCATTGAAGATCTCCCTCCTCCAGATTACAAATGCAATGTCTTAGAGCTTGAGTCCAGTTCAGATGAAGAAGAAGCCGAAGGCTCCGGCTCATCCTCTGAAGACGATGGGAATGCTGTCCAGCAGGCTAAGGGTGGCGATGCCCAAGCATCCCAAGAAGTCGAAGGGCAGGGCAAAGACTCAGCTGCTGAGGAAAAAGAATCTACCGTCGACAACTGAGGCTCTCGTCTTTTTATTTGCTGATCTGTAATTTGAATCAACATTATTCTGTCTGTAATTTGAATATTTTTACTTTTCTGCAACACAACACTTTCTGCCTGACAATGTTTATCACGGTGATGTTTTCGTTCTGTCCTAAGACAGACGAGTCACCATTGCTTTCATTTCAATGAATCTTGTGCTTCACAATCTGATCTCATTAGACAAACGAGTCTCATTATACGAATCACTAACTTGTAGAATTGAGCAAATCAATACATATTGATTTTTCGCAAACCATTAATCAGCCTTAAGCAACTGTATTTCCCCAGATTTTTACAAGTGACGAAACGTCATAGGTCAAATGAATTTAGCAAAATGTCCAAGATTAAATGATCTGAGAAATGTTGATTGACTTAAGACCCATTAGGGGTGTTAAGTCAATCAATACATATTGATTGCCCTTAATCTTGGATATTTTGCAAACTATACCCTCCATCAATCGACATGTTGATTCTGTCGAAAGGTACTTTCGTCGATTTTTATAACCTTTCGATCTTGGTTATGTCGAGAACCCATATTCCGACTTAAATTCTCTGAGAGTAAAGTATACATCTCCTCATTCGACCTTTAGATTTAGTCGAGTCAGGATCATTTACATGTTAGTAAAATATACATCTCCACATTCGACCTTCAAATTTAGTCGAATCAGAAATGTTTAATGCATGCGTAAAATATACATCTCCATATTCGATGTTTATTTATTCGAAGCTTTCTAGCTTTACCTTGGTCGAAGTGTAGTGAGGTAAGGTTTGTAAAATACCCATCTCCTGGTTCGACCATGTACTATGGACAAAATATCAAAGTTTACTTGAATCTTAATATTGATTGACTTAAGACCTTGTAGGGGTGTTAAGTCAATCAATCATACTGATTGCCCTTAAACTTGGATATTTTGCCCTACGATTAAGGATAACGAATGCCCTACTGTCCGTAGACTTATGTAAATTGCCCTATAATAAGGGTCTTTCGACTGCTTTATAGGAGAAAGAATTATGTAAATTGCCCTATAATAAGGGTCTTTCGACTGCTTTATAGGAGAAAGACTTATGTAAATTGCCCTATAATAAGGGTCTTTCGACTGCTTTATAGGAGAAAGACTTATGTAAATTGCCCTATAATAAGGGTCTTTCGACTGCTTTATAGGAGAAAGACTTATGTAAATTGCCCTATAAAAAGGGTCTTTCGACTGCTTTTTAGGAGAAAGACTTACGTCTGCTGCCCCTAGATTGAGGACTTAAGATAGAGAATTGGAAGAATTGTCGAATTCTTTTTATTTAGAAGCTCGTAGCTTGATTACATTGGTCACTTATACATAAAATTTCCGAAGATTATCAGTGTTCCAAGTTCTTGGTAATGACTTGCCTTCCATGGACTCAAGCTTGAATGTGCCCTCCCTTAGAGCCTCGACGATTTTATAGGGTCCTTCCCAGTTGGGGGTTAATTTCCCATCTTCTTTATATCTGCCGACAGCTTCCATTTTTCGCAAAACCAGATCACCCACTTTGAGCTGTCTCTTGCCCACTCGCTTGTTATACTCCCGTGACATTCGCAACTTATAAAGCTGCTGTCGGAGTAAAGCATTGCCCCTTGTTTCTGGGATCAGATCCAAGTTGTGGCGCAAGGCTGACCAATTGGCCTCTTCGTCATATAACATGACTCTCAAGGTGGGCTCATATATCTCGATAGGGAGAACAGCTTCTGAGCCATAGACGAGCATAAACGGGGTCTCACCCGTAGATCCTTTCTCTGTAGTTCGAATTGACCAGAGCACATTGAAAAGTTCTTCTGCCCACAGACCTTTGGCATGATCCAGCTTCTTTTTTATGCCTGAGACGATAGTCTTGTTGAATGCTTCGACCTGTCCATTTGCCTGTGGATGGGCAACCGAGGCAAAATGCCCTGCTATCCCAGCATCTTCCAGCCATTCCCTTAGCTTAGTACACTCAAACTGAGGGCCATTATCAAAGACTATAGACCGGGGCACACCAAATCTGATGATTATATTTTTCCATATGAAATTCTTGATGTCTGAGGTCTTGATGCCCTTCACCGGCTCAGCTTCAACCCACTTAGTAAAGTAGTCGACGGCAACTATGACATACTTTCGTTGCCCTGGAGCTTGTGGGAATGGTCCCAGAATGTCCATGCCCCACTTGGCGAATGGTAAGGGATATAACACAGGAGTTAACTCATTCGGGGGTCGACGGGGTATGTTGGCATGAATCTGACACTTAACACATTTTTTCACCAATTCCTGAGCATCTTTGCGAATCGTGGGCCAGAAATAGCCAGTCCTTAGAGTCTTTTCTGCGAGTGCCCTGGCACCGATATGTGATCCACAATACCCTTCGTGAACATCAGCTAATAGCTCTGCCCCCTTTTCTGGGGTTACGCACTTCAACAACGGGTGACTATAGGACTTCTTGTATAATTGCCCTTTCCAGAGAACGAACCAAGAGTCCCGTGCTTTGACATACTTTGCCTCTAATGGATCAGATGGGAGAGTTCCATTCACCTTGTATTCGACGATAGCATTCATCCATGAATTACTTCTGTCGATGAAGT
>SNQN01003776.1:43521-57700 GCA_008642245.1 Bassia scoparia | reverse complement strand
TCGAAACAAACGCGAGACGCGGTATGTTTCATCACGGATTACTCATTTGGGGAGACACATTTTCAGGTGTCTACAATTACGCTCCAGGGCATCAATTTCAGCTTGCATCGCCTTACGCCAACCCTCAAATTTAATGGCCTCTTTGAAAGAAGATGGTTCCTTTCCCTTTGTAAGTGCCATCAAAAAACACCCGTGTCTCATAGAAAAATTATTATATTGAACATGACAAGCTATTGGAAAAGGTTTACCTGGAAGTGGGAGCTCTGATACCATGTTAAACTCAAAGAAATTGTGGAGAAAACCGCTTACCCTTCGTATTGATCAATCAAGCATATATATAGTACAATACAAGGATATCTAAAACTCCTAAAAATATATCATGCCATAAATACAACATCTATATCTATATCTATCATATTAACAAACCAACATCTATTAATTTCAGCAATAGTTGGACAAGCTAATAAAGTATGAGTCGTTGGTTGAATAATATAATGATTATGGTATGTAATGTATCTTTTAAAGTGGTTTGTGATTTAGCATGCATGAGTATTTCTCTATTTCAGATTGTATAGTGAAGATAATTAATCAGTGCGTAATAATCAAAAATAAAATCATGAACAATATTACATGGGTTTTTTTGGTAGTATCTACGCTTTAATTAGATTCTAAGTTTGATTAATTGTACAATATTTGGTTCTAAGTTTGATACAATATTACGGTATTATTTTTAATTTGCAACCTGCTGATTTGTTCTTCCTAAATTCGTTTCATACTTCATAATCTTCTAAATGTGTTTCATATATAATCCGTCATGACTTGATTTTAAATCTTTTGCCGGCTAATTATAAATTTTCCCTTCCAATTATCGACTAATGCGTACGTCAAGCCCTTATACTATCGGAATGAAAAGGTTGTCAATGAAGTTAAGCCATGTTTAATTCTTTACTCCTCGATCTTTTCTTTTACGATTATATATGAAATCAAACTAATCTTACTTCATACAATAATAGAGGCCACATAAACGATCAATTAATTTAGATTAGCGCTTTAGATTCTAAGTTTGATATTTGTATTTGTGAAAAATATTAGTTGATTATTTGTATTATTGGTTCTCTTATGTTACGATAATGGGCTTATAGTTATGATCAATTTACAAAAAATATAAAAAAAATGGCAAGGCACGTGTTTATTATTTTTTTAAAATTTTATTATGCAAAGAAAGTAATAGAAATTTATTAAGTTACAATTATATTTTTACTTATTTTGAAAAGTTTGTCATTATACACAATTTCAAATAATCTCTTCAAGAAAATATATATCATACTACATATTTTTAGCATTCAGTCAATCTAACAAAACGTGCATTGCACGGGGTATTATTTAGTAATAATACATTATATGTATTATTCATTTCACAGTTATTGAATTTGTACAATTTCCTATGCGTAGGTGTCAGTGTTGTTAATATATTTGCAACGGTCAATATTATCCCTTCAATTTGTCTCAAAATTTATGTACGTTTGTTTTTGCACATTTTTAATGCCTTTGTATAAACTTAATATCTTTTAGTAAACTTTAGAAAATATTCTCCCTCTGTCTTGAAAATAGTCACTATTCATACGCTTCCAATGCTGTTTTATATCGTCCATATCTTAGTTGTATCTTTGAAAATTATAATGATTCCTATTAATATTGTATTCATCAACCCCGAATCACACAAGACCTCCACATGGCTATATATATTATATTTAGTATATATAATATACTTATATATAGCTAATTTAATGAGTATATTGTAGATTTATATTATCGTATATTTGATATTATATATTTTAAGTAAAAATTGATAGTTAGTTTTCTTGTTAGTTGACAAGATTCTCTTCACTTGTGAATAGTCCAAAGTAAACGCATATGGTAAGAATTTCAAGGAACAGAGGGAGTACAAATAATTGATATTTAAAAAAAACTACGCATTGAGACATACGAATCTAATAAGATCTCATATGAATATATTTTTTCTTATATTTCATGAGATTTTTCAAAGTCAAAGTTTCTCTCTCCTTGCACCTAATATTCCAAACGTAAGAAAAAAATTGAGACAGAGGTAGTAGAAGTTATTATATTTGTTTGATTTTATAAAGTTATTATGGAGAGCAGTTTATTTATTATATATGAAGATATTACAATCTTAGCTTAAACTCCAATAAAAGGTTATATTTGTTCTTATACTCTTTATTGTATGTATTCCGTGTAATTACACATGTAAAATCTAGTATGTGATAAAAAGTGATATTTTATATACTATATTTTTTTATTATTGACATACGAAGTATTATTACTTTTGGATTAACTTTTAAAATTTGCTGGTTTTTTTTTAAAGAAAAATAAATATATTTAGGGTTTGGAGCTGGGTAGTAGCATAAAATAAATTAAAGCAAACCTACTGGGGTTCAATGCATTGTTTTCAATTTTAAGTTGCAAACATACAATTTAGATGTTTTATGACAATTTTGACCCAACATTGAAATTCATCTAATCTTATTATTAAAATTGATTCATTTACGATGGAATCATGACGGAAAATTTATCTACAACCCCTTTTCTTGGATGGGTCACATTTTCATGATTGAAAAAATCATTTACGCCCCCCCCCCCTCCTCTATTTAGGACGAAATCACATATATATAATGAGAATTCCCGTTGTAAATAACCTCTTTTAGGTAAATTGGATTAATTTTGTTGTGGCCACAAATACTTATAGAAACTTTGGAGAGATGATATAAAGAGAGGAGTTTCAATCTTAAGATTAACGACTACCTAGAGAGTGAAGGATAGTTCAAGTGGTAAAGATTCTTTCCCGGTTCCAGGAGATTCAGTGATCGATTTTCAATGCCCTCTTGTGACGAAGCACAAAAAAAAATACGCCTACCCACATAAGAATCTGTGTGTAGTTCATAACATGCATCGATTGAGAAAAATCTGTGTGTAGTTCATAAGAATCTGTGTGTGAGAAATCACATAACATGCATCGACTACCCACATAAGAATATGTGTGTAGTTCATAAGAATCTGTGATCGATTTTTCTCAATCGATGCATGTTATGAACTACACACAGATTCATATGTGGGTAGTCGTAATTTTTTTTTTTTGTGAAAACACAAACCTTTTAGGTGAAAACTAAAAACTTTTTATCTTGACCGTAGGATTTCAAGATGGACAGTCACGATTTAATCTATGTATATATACTTGTACTTTAATTTGGGGTACATTGAAGGTTTAAAGGGGTACGCATGTCATGTTCATCAACAGTAGGTCAAAGTCTTGTGTACTCCTTACTCCTATAAAATGTGAAAAGATATCCACTTATTTTGATTTTCACGTTCTCATATAACATTGTGGTTTTCACTTAATCCTGACTTCTCTCTCTCTCTCTCTCTCTTTATATATATATATATATTATATATATATATATATATATATATTATAATATATATTATATTAATATATATATATATATATATATAATGCTACCACAAAACCGTATTAACTGTTATGAATTATTAAGGTGGTTTCTATTTACCTTTCATATTTCCTTTGGCTTCTTCACATTACTTATATTGAAATAGGTCTAATTTGCACGCGATGCGTGCGGTCTGTTTTTTTTAAAACAAAATGCCTCAATTTTAATTGGTAAAAATATGAATCTTACTTTGATGATAATTTGCTCTTATGAAAAAAAAATATAAATGAACATGTTGCAAATGATGAAAAATAAATAATTAACCTCTATGAAATGAAGCAAATTAACAAGGAAAATAAAAAAGTGATTTAACAAACCATAACCATGCCAAAATTTAAAAGCTGTAAACAATAAAAGGTGAAAAAAAATATAAAAGAAAATAGTTACACACCAATTGTACAATTAAGGTTAGAGAAGAAAAGAAGAGAAAAAAGAATTGTTTGTTAGTAAAATAAAAGAAAACAATGAGATCGGTATTTATAACCATCAAGAGTGAAATTTATATTTTTATGAGAAATTTTTATCAATTATTATTCATCTGAAATTGGTATAATGAATTAGAAATTTTTAATGGAAAAAGGGAATTAATCATGATTATTGATATATTGCATTAATGGACTGGTTTTTTATGGGATTGAAATTCTTTTTTAAGGAAAAATAATTTTAATTGGTTTAATCAATGATAAAGTTGATGAAAAAGGGGAATAATCAGTTATTAACATAGTGTATTAAAGAATTTATTGGTTGATTGATAAATTAATTTAATGATTAAAGAATTTATGATAATCAATCAATGATATGCATACAATTAAAGACTAATGATAACGTAAGGAGATAGTCGTTTTTTGTGTTTTTATTGCACTCAATTGTTTTTAAAAATATTAAATTTTTGAATTATTTTATATAAACATTCTAATTAATTATGTAATAGGACAATGAATTTCAATTATTTATACAAAAAGCTAAAATAGGGTAATACTTTATATCAAGGGAGCAACCCATAGCTCCCCTTGCATTATATATATAAGATATGAAGTGACAAATAAAGTCCCCAGCAGAGAGGTATATAATCTAGCTTAATTACTAACACAATCAATATCAGCCAGAAAATATACACTTTCAATAAACACATTGACTTATGTAAGAATTTATTCATCTTGCTATATAGCCAAAGTATAAAGGAAAACTAGATTATATAAGATTCTGCGTTCATTGCACAAATTATATATGAACCTTTTCTAATTATGTATTTTTTTAAAATTTTAAGGGATAAATAAGTAATTTAACCTAAATAATGAAGTTACAAATTTTCAATTCATAGTTCCACTAAGTTTTTTTTATTAAAAAAAAACATTCGTAATCCCCATAAAAAGAATGTAGAATGTAGTATTCCATTTATTAATAAGGGTAAGACTTATAAGTGAATTTGTAAATATAAAAAAAAAATAATTAAGTATTGTATATTTAGGAAAATTAAATATCTGAAATTACATTGAGTAGTAAATTGAAAAATTTCCCATTTAAAAAGTAAATACTATATATGTGTTAAATTTTTGAGGGAAAAAATGAAAAAAATGTTAGAATATATAACATTCTTTGAATTCCATAGAATATTATTTCAAATATATGTGTTATACCAGGATAAAATGATTAAACAAATTCAAATGGAAATTGAAATAAATGTAATATTACTCCACTAACCATTCGTTGGGGCAAAATCTCATTAGACATTTGACATGATGGCGCAATGCTTGCAGCCCTCAACATGTCGCTGATTCTAAGTAGTTAGTTAAGTATTAATAGAATGACTATTATCAATATCTTTAACTGGTGTGAGGTGAAGCTCAAAGTTGGTTAAAACTTTCCCTCCCGTTCATAAGATTTATGAGGCAGCGACTCGCTATTTGCTTCATTCTACTTCTATATATTAGTTGGGCTCTTTCAAACAAAAAAACAGGTAACGAAAAAATCCAACAAGAGAGCCTCTCTGAACTTCTTATACCGTAAAAATAATCACTAAATAATTAATATCTTTAATCCAACATATGATACGGATTAGTTAGTTATTTTTTCAAGCGTGAATTAGTTAGTTACTTGTTTATTGCCTAGTTTTATCTATCTGAACCGATTTTGCTAGCTATCGTTAATAACGTTTGGAATTTGGATATTTATAATAAATGTTAACATACATTAATTAGGATTATAAAAGGCTCTCTTAAAACTCCTACCTTTTTATCCATCAATATAGAGATACTTTCTCATCGACACACAAACTTCGTCGATTATTTTTTAAAGAAACTCTCATTCATTTTTCTCTCTTTTAGATTGTGGCGCTCCAACTTCTCCAAAGTGTTTTCGTCTGGGTAGCATTAGATTATGGATCCTTACAAAAATTTAATCAGAAATTTAGCCATAGACTATTCATCTCTCAGTACATCTCCAAAACAGACGTAAAAAAATCGCACAAACTTTTCTCAGTTATGATATACGTTCAGCACATACAGATTTAGAAGAAATTCGCTACTTCCTAACCTAAGTGGGGCTGCCATTAAAATACTCGGCGACTTGAATCTTGAGATATTCCCTCCACAAATAACACCAGATATCAAAAGAGTGCGGCGAATTGTGTTTCGATGAAGTGATAGCGACTCTTGAAATCTTTAAACTGCCATTTAGAAGAGATAGTATATCGATCCAAATTAAGATCGGGACCGGGTTGTATGAGGGATTGAGTGTCAAGTTGAAATGATTAAAATGCCGAAGAGTAGTGAGCATTACACTAGTTTGTTTTGAAGAAAATTGTGAGTATTAATTGATATACGTAGCTTTGAAAGGCCAATTCAAACTCATACAAGTCACGAAGAGATAAAGAGAAGTTGGAAAACACCGCAACACGACTCGAATCTTTAATTGTAAGATTAGATAGAATTTTAGTGTGAACCAATTTTAGAAGCCTTGTTTTATCTTTAAGTTGAGATTTAATTATCTCTTTCAAGATGATTTGTCATTGGACTGCAGTTATCTAACTCCATTCGCCACAATTAGTTGTATCAGTCTATCTATGTTTTCAGCAATAGGTGGGTTTGACAAGCTGAGTTTTATGAATTGCTAGGATATTGAATTAACATAACAAATTACATGTATAGTAATCAGAGGTCTTTTTAAGTGGTTTGTGATTTCTGCCTACGGAGTTTTCTATTACCAACATTTTATAAGCTAATGAATGTTTGTTATGTTTAATTATATATAACTAATAAGAGAGACTTGGTGATTTGAGGATAAGTCTAACGTACAAGTTTCATCGGTACTGTGTATTTTCTCTGATGCAAACACTAATTTTGTTCATTCCTAATGTTAAGTCAATTAGACCATCGAATTTTTAACTAATTTTATCGTTTGACTAAATTACTTGCTTCATATATTAATTCACCTATTTAATTGATTTTAAATTCTTTTTTAACATTGGCGATTCCACGACTTAAAATCACTCTCAAATATACCCAATCTGTTTTACGACCTTTAATAGACTTAAAACGATACGTCTTCTTTCTTGGATTACGTTTAAAGCGATACGTCTTCTTTCTTGATACGTACTGTTACGTTTCTTGCATGCCATTGATGCTCAACAATTAGTATTAGTGACATTTATTAGTTTTTTCATTGATCGAGATAAGTAATTATAAAATGAAACAATAGTTGATTCATAGATACATATTGATAATGGTCTGGTGTTTAATTGCTAGTATTTTAGAACATCTCTAGAGAAGTCGTAATTTGACTGGCCATTAAACTTTGACTAACATTGATTTTGGGTATGTACGAATATACATCCTTTAATTCTAGGTTTCAAATTCAATTCACTAGTCTCTAGGAAAACAGACAATAGAAGCTTTTAGATTGTTTGCGCGAACCACATATTCATTGTGAATCAGTAGATATTTTGTTTCAGAAACAATAATGTAAATCTATGAAAGATTTCAAGTGTGTGGATTTGTTTGTACCCATAGTTATCTTTCAATCGTCAGAATTCTTAGTCGTATAACTCATTGGCATCTGATTATCATCTCTGCAGAGTAATGGTATATCGGTACATACAGACCTTAAAAATGCATTAGTCCTAATAGCATCGTCTAGACGGTATTCGAGATTCTGATGTTATAATCTGATTGGATGGTTGACTGATATGTGGTGGTTTATTAGCGGTAGTATTGACTATCTATTAGTTCATCAGTATAATATAATAAGTAGTGTCGATATCTTCAATAGCTATGGTTTATTAAATAATGATATACAAACTTCCTCATCAAACTTTAAGTATTTTAGTTTACCACGGTGAATCATACTAGAAATGTTAATAGATTGATTGAAAGAGTTGAATTCATTAGGATACTTTAATTTGACTCAACAATATGGCTCTTAATCATCTCTGCCAGTGTCTTCCTTAACATACTTAAGTTAGACCTAGAGAATATTGCGGTATTATTTTGTTCGATTGCTAGATCTGGAGTGGTTGTAATATGCCTCTAATATTAAGAATTGAGTTACTAGTTTTTGATCTTCTCAATATCCTTAAGTTTTTCGTTACTCAATTGGATCTGTTTCTTTTTTGCAGATTAATATGGTGAAATCAAACTGATCTTTACTCCAGTGTATACTATGATAATCTTACAATTTAAATTTCTATAAATTTGTAGTTTGAGGACTAAGACTACTTTATGTATTAAAATTAATTTTATTTGGATCTGAGAATTTAATTGTTTGAAACAGATCTGGCATTGTGTCCTCGGCGATAAACCAAAGATAAATAAAAGTTGGATAGGGATTAATTCCTTCAAAGAATTGGCTCTTAATCTCATTCTCTGTGAATGTATGTACCTACTTTCACAAGTAGCTAGTTTAGACTAGATTACCGTTATTTATTGGGAGATATAGACGGGAAGTGTAGTATGTTAATGTGAAGAGTTGACTCTTACTTATTTTTAATTGCTACATTTTGGTGGTATCTTCTCTTGGCCTTTTTATCATCATAGTGTCTACTATTTGAATTGTTTAACTCCTTCAATTGGAAGAAGCATTAGTTAGACTAGGAAATGATGGATTAATAGATTGGATTTGAAAAGAGTGTAAAGTCTTGAGATCTACGATATTAAATTCATCTGAGCTGCGCACAATGCCAATTGTGGGACTTTCTACTTTATATCACACTAACTCTTCTTTAATCATTAGCTTCACATCTCGATTACCAATTAGGGGTATAACTTTATAAATTATGATCATTTAGGGTGATGTTTGAGAAGTATGATCTATTCTGCAATCTGGAAGTTAGAGGATTGTGGTGGCTGTTTCTGTAATATTGTAAGTTTTTAGCTATCTCACAAATACTTCTATATAAATATATTAGGAGGTAAAAAGCTAACACGATACCATTTAGTGAATCGGAGATTTAATATTCTAAGATTCTCAATAGACTATGTTATAGAATAATCCTTTCAGAAAACTCTCATATATTTTTTGTCTTTAACTAAAACTAAACTTTTGATTGTATGCAATACAAATTGAATTTTTGCCATTAAATAGAATGTGGGAGAACATATGTGTGAAGAAGAGTGTCTGTTAATTAGCATAACACTAAGTTCTTATGGGTGGTTAACAAAAAAATTACCACATTCAACTTTATTGAAGCCTACTAAATGGTATAACTTAACATTTAAGTGCTAAATTCTATGATCTATTATATACTTATCGTTCACAGGGAATGCTAACTCATAAGGAAAGCATTTATAGGTTAGGGACTAGATTAAGGCTCTATGATTGAGGTAAATGTTGGATTATTAAGTTTTTTTTTTACAGCCATATTGGAATACTGAAGATGTTGAAGACTTTGGATTTTAGGAAAGTTAATTACCTCTTAAAAACTGCAATGTACTAGGTAGGTTTCTTTTAAAATAAAAATAGGTGTTATTCTTCTTTACTTTGATGCAGCAATGTGCTCATAGATGTAGAGGAATTATTTAAAACAGTAGGTAGGTATTGTATACCTCATCAGATCACATTGCACAAATAAAATTTTTATTGAGAAATAAATATCTATCTGCCCACATACAAACATTTATAGCGGGTTTTACCAACTTTCATTATCTAAATTATAGAGACTTTGAACCCTAGATATTATGATTCTAAATTTTTAAAGTTGGAAGACATCGCGAAGTTATTTGAATGAGCAGTTTTTGAGTCTTACTCATCAATATGATCATTTAGATGATAAAAATTATGAATTAAGGTCACTTATATGATAAAAAGTTACTTACTCATTAATCCCAAAAGTTGTCAGCCTAAAAATCTGCATTGCATAAGTTAAATTTTTATTGGGTGGCAATCAATTCTTCGCAGTCGGACTCAAACAATGTTACTTTAAGTATATCTTTTAGTCACAAATTCTTAGTTTATTAAAGCTTTTATTTGAATCCGTATTATAATTGGATTCTTAACTCTTAATTTTAAATTGAATGAAAGCGGCTTCGTTAGTTTTGCATTATATACATTAAATAATAATGGAATATTTTGCGGGGGATGTATACACCTTGTTTCTTGTTTTTTCTAAAAATTACCTTACCTCTATATGTTTTTTTTTATTCTATATACAAAAAATCTTTGTTTCCTCCTCACCTTAACACACCCCTTTGTTTCTAAAAAACTTCCTCATCGGCCCTTAACCATAATTACACAGTTTACCAGAATTATCCCTTTAAAGTAAGTGAGGCTATTCTCGTACATTTTCTCCTCTTCACTATAATACAATTGCCTTTAGGTTTATATGCTTATCGCCCTATTAAGTTGTAATATGTTCTCCCTCAAAATTTCACCTCTCACGAGCTCACATTTATTTCCAATTACCTAACCACTCTCTTTGCATCCCTAATCGATCTCTGTCTGTCTCGGTTCCTTCTTCTTCTTTTCTTCTATCTGCTTCAACGTTCTTCTTTTCTTTATTTTCTTCTTCTTCTTGTATTTTGCTTCTTTACTTTTCTTATCATTATCTTCTTCTTCTATCATTTACTTCTTCTTTCTACTTCTTCAATTGTATTTCCTATGCTTATTATCTCATATCCAAACAAAATTCAACCACTCTAAGACTCCCAGCTTTCAAATGATCAACCAACATTTTCTCCAACACTCTAATTTATTCCAAAAATTATCTATTATCAAAAAACATTCCCATTCAAAATATTTCCTTTCAAAAAAAATATATTCAGTGCAAAAATATTCATTTTTGACCAAAATTTTTCGAAATTCTTCCCCAGGTGTTTCTGGTGAGATCAAATACAAAATTGGCGCTAAGGGCATTCCGGTGGATATAGGTACGCGATAAAATTGCAAGGTCCCTTTGGTGTTTTGGAACCCTTTCTCTCATTCCACGGATCTCTTCCCCATGATTAATAATCTCCCTTGTTGAATTATCTCTTATTTTTTACACTCTATTTAAATAATCATCTCCTCTCCAATTGACTCCATTCTTCTCTCTTTCCCATGATTTATATGATTCAATACTAAGTAATTAACATGGGTTGTTAAATTGCAATTAATTTGATCGGTACAATTTTTTGTGATTTGCAAGGTTTATATAGGTCTTTGTCCATTGGAGTTACGGATTATGGAAATGGGTTGACAAAGAATCGACCGATATATCGGGCAAAGGGGTTTGGTTACCCTAACTTTTTTGCAAGCTTTTTCGTGCACGCCTAGTGGTACCGATATGCGACGCGGCCGAACGGTCCAAAAATAATTGTAGTTCACCTGCGAAACATGGGCGTATACTATTAATTTGTTGGAGTGGCGAAAGAAAAATTGGTGGGATTATGGAGTAAAACGTAGTAAGGACTAATCTGGACGAAGAATCAAGGAGGCAAGGAAGTTACTAATACTGCCAGAGACCACCGCTGAGGGACCAGGAGGAACGCAGAAAGAGAGGACATGAGAGATATTATGGGTGGTTTGAGCAAGAATAAGGAAGGAGGAGCACGCCATGGCAGGGCGCTGGATAATAGACATGAGAAGAAGAGAAGAAGAAGAAGAAGAAGAAGAAGAAGAAGAGAAGAAGAAGAAGAAGAAGAAGAAGAAGAAGAAGAAGAATGAGAAGAAAAAGAAGAAGAAGAAGAGACAAAGCCAAAGAAGAAATCAAGAAAGGGAAGGTTATAGAAGAAGAAGAGCGAAGATTAGAAGTTATAGAAGTAAGATCGTAATGCTGAAAGTGAAGAGCAAAGAAGAAGAAGAAGAAAAGAAGAAAGGGTGAGGGAAGAAGGAAAGTAAGAAGAGAGAAGGAAACGGGAACGGAAAACATTACGAAGAATATATCTCACCACTTAACAGAATTATTGACGAAATGGTAATATTGTGGTGAGTTTTTAGAAACAAAGGGGAAGTTTAAGGTGGGAATTTAAAGAAAAAAACATAAGGTGGGAATTTTAGA
Source organism: Bassia scoparia (assembly GCA_008642245.1). Classification (NCBI taxonomy): domain Eukaryota; kingdom Viridiplantae; phylum Streptophyta; class Magnoliopsida; order Caryophyllales; family Amaranthaceae; genus Bassia; species Bassia scoparia. The sequence goes on along the minus strand of SNQN01003776.1, from coordinate 45,709 downwards.
AACATGTAAACAAAAGGTGGTGTAATCCAAAAGAAAATCGCTAAATAAATCCTATATAGCCTAATAATAAGTGTTAGTAAGGTTATTTGCACTTTGATTAGATTTGTTCTAGTGATTTGCAGCTGCCACATCATTTTCTCTCTCACTATGTTCAGCGAGGATTGCATAGTTACGTATTTTATTATCTTGGGAGCAATTGATTAACGAATTTCTCGTCTTGTCAAGACAATTTGACCTTTTCTATACTGCGGAAAATTATTCTTTGTCTTTGGGATAAATTCTGTAGACCAATTTAATTGTCGATGGTACAATCGGATCAATATATTTGTGCAACTAGTATGAAGTATATAGGGACCTTTTTAAATTTGAGCGATTTAGTGACCTTTAAACGCTAGATTATAGTTTGTTTAATGGATTTGATCTATATATATCATTGACATTTATTGTATAATTTGTAATTCAAAGTTTACGTTTATAGAGATCTAACCTTAATTATTACTTTTATTTTTTTATTACACTAATAGATGTGAATTTCAATAATCTTGAAGTGACCCAGGTTTCATTGTATTTAGGCGTAGACATTTATATAGAGTGCCACATAACAAAGAATGAACAACATAGATAATTCCGGAATCTCATACTTTGCTCAAAAATTTTAGTTATTACTTCATTGTGCTTATCGAATTTTCTACGCGATTATTAATTTGCGGATTGGGTCATATTTACTAGAAGCCACTGTAGAATTTCTCTCCACAAACTCTACTTACTCATCCGTTCCAATTGTGAATTATGTTTTTTTTTCGTTTCCTGTGTTTTGGGTGTTCCTGTTTATTCTTTACATTTTCCTTTTTATACTATATGTTTCTTACTCCATTAATATTTACTTTTACCCCTAAAAGTGATACGGAGGATTACTCATATACCCCTTATTTATTTCCTCATCATTTCTTGACTTGTTTAATTTCACGCCAAAAATTTAATATCATCATCCACATCTTTATTTTAAAATATGGTAATTACAATGACTTTAATTTTTATTGCACTCATCTCAAATATCAACTATTATAAAGCAAGATGAATAATACTATTTTGTCCAAGTAATACTAACATAATCTTATCCAATATTAAGTTAGGTTGCTCTACTTAATTGACGATAGCAATTTTACTATAAATTAGTAAATAATGCCAAATCCGAAAAACGGGAGGAAGTAATTCAGAGTTCGTCAGTTGGTTGAACAGAGACCTTTTATCTCTCATTTACGAAATATAAATGTAAGTTGTGTTAATTCAAAACAAGGAAAATCATTGCAACTAAAATGACTTATAACGAAAAATGAGAGCAATAAATGTAGGACCCCGCAAGTATAAAAGGTGAGCTCTTGCATATTGCTCTCATTCATAATATAACCCTATTTTTTTAAATTATTGACTATACTCAAGATTCCTAGTTTGATTTGCCTCTGTTTTCCTGCTTCATTAACACCATGGCTTCTTTATTCTTACTCCGATATCAGAATGTCTATGACGGAATAACTTATATACAAGAAGCCACAAGGGAGGAAGGAGATAGGTAACCTTTCTCTCTCCGTTTGATGTTTGGTGGGTTCAAGCTCCTTGAGGTTTGTAATGTTTTGTGTGTGTTTCTTGAATTATCCTGTTTTATTCATGTCTAATATTCTTATTGTCAATTCATATTGGTAGTTTCAAAAGTCATATTATCTTATTACGGGATGACAAGGTTTATACCTTACATAATAACATTCAATCATAGATCATATATTGAATTTTAAGATAAAAAAGGATCTACAACAATCCTAATGCTTGATAAGTCTTCATTCAAAAAACCATTCTTAAAAATATGTGAATCTCTATATAGTGGCTCGAAAACTCAATGCCTCAAAAGTCGTCCAGAATTCTACATGATCATTAGACTCTTGCGGCGTTCTCTACTTCTCTTTCTTCATGTTGTATGTCTCCTTGTCGTTAATTTTTACACTTTCCAAACAACAAGAGTAATCTTCTTCAGGGTGATTATATGACTCTTCACACTATGGTTGCTTTCTCTACGTCGCCTTGTAACTCTCCATTGGACGGATAAATATACACTGCTTGGTCTGAAATTGCTGGTGATCTTTACTAGTTTTCGCCAACAGTCTCTGTTTCCTTCAACTGGAAAAACAATTCTACA
>SNQN01003776.1:17016-43496 GCA_008642245.1 Bassia scoparia | reverse complement strand
ATTAGTTTAAATAGGGGTATTTCAAATTTAATTCAGATTAAATTTCAATACAAATATTATTTTAATTTACAATATAAGTCTTACTAATTAAAATGCAATACACATCACTTTTTTGGAACATGATGTTTTTAATAAAAAAACTAGTGAGACATAATTGAACAATTACTTATATTTGTGTAATTACAGTTTAGTCCCTTAAAATTTTAAAAAATATACATAAATTGAAGAAGAGTTCATATAAATTGTGCAATGCCGAGAATTTATCTAATCTAGTTTCCTTTAGTATACTTGGCTATAATAGCAAATAACTAAGATCTTACTAATCAATGTGTTTAAATTGAAGTTGTATTATTTGTGATTGATTGTTTAGTAATGTAGCTAGATTAATCCTCTCTGCTCGGTGACTATTTAATTTGTCATCATATATCTCTATATATTAATCAAAGGGGAGCTATGGTTCCCTCTTATGAAGAATATTATACCCTAAATTTTACGCTTTAGTATAAATGAAATCCAATTTATACCTATTATATAATAAATACCTATCAATAAAAAATTCAAAATTTAATGATTCATAAAAACAATTACTAAAAAACACACATTCCCTTACAGTTACATCGTCAATCTAGTATCAAATCTACGTATGCTGAATTATTCAATACGCAAAGTCTATCGTGCCTAAATCATCGAGAAGTGTAATAGGATTCTACCAACCAAATCAATAAGCGTTCATTGTTTGAAATACACATTTATGTCCAACAAATGCTATACCATAAGATCCTACTATTATCAAACCCCCTTTATAAGTGTGACTTTACCACAATAGCCACAAGAATTTATATTGCCCCTCAAATAAAATTGAAGGACTTCACAGAGAATGCCACCAAACCAAAGTGAAACTAGACCTACTATTACCCTACATGAAAACTGGTCAATCTTTACAGCCTTAATTTATACATTTATACAATTTCTAAGTATTCATTATAAGTCCAACTCTGGGAAATTAACCAAGAGTCTGTTTCAATAGAATTGCATTTAGTACCAACTATTCACATCTCATAAAAAATATAGAGAATTGATCACTTCGTCCCAAGGTTGAAGTTACAGTCCATTCAGAATACCTGCATTAGTGGCTTCGCCCGCCCTTTATGGGGATTGTACGTGACCTCAAGACTTCAGACGTCATGGAAATTTCTTAGCTCATGAATCTCCTTCTGTTGCTACCTTTCCTAACTTATTTTATGATGTACAATGTTGTTACTATTTTTCTTTTTATATTTTTCCACTTTATTGTTTCACATTTTTACCAATTGTATGATGTGTTCTCGTAGAATTACTTTGAGCTGTCATTTTGTTGTGTGTGCTTTCGAAACTTTTTATTAGAGATGTTGGATCCGTACCACCATTTCATAGAGGCACTATATGTTAATTGTTTTTTCAAGGATGCATATATGCCAAACAGCTGTTCATATATTTATAAGAGCAATTTCATCAGCAAATTTCAATTATTTTGGTGCACCAAATTAAAAGTTGATGCATATTTAGTTTTTATATAGCACAACATACGCACAGACATTCACGAGTCAAATAACATGTATCGTACGTTACGGTTTCACACTACAAAGTACGTTACATTAGAGAGAACTCCAATGTAAAATCCCAATGTATACAGCGGCCGCTAAGAGTACAAAACCGCACCTGCCTTCATAAGCTTACACGGTTATCAGTTTTGTAGTTTGCGTCATGCATTTAATAATATATATATACTAGTCTTACACCCAGACCTGCTGACAAACTCGCGCTCGACTGTACAGCAATTACAATTTATTATTGTATAATTTGAATCAAGTAACATTCTTGTAATATTTATTGGTGCATGCATATAATTATTAGGTGCTGTGTTTTCATTTATATTAGATTACATAAATACAACCCTAGATTTATTGCTTATTGAGTAAACAATGAGACTAAGGAGTCGAATTCACCTTCCTTATCATCAGTTTTTTAGACAAAAACGAATCATTAAATAATTAAGCTGTTGCTTTAGATTGAGGTATATTAAGCCGTTCTTAGATTTCGTACCTATTTGATTAATTGTATTACTATGACTTTTAGATTTGTGAAAACAAAGCTATTATTATTCCATACTTGTTTTTAATAATAAAGTCATAAATATTATCAATATAGAAACAATTAAAAAATTTCTGCGAATGAAGACAATTAGTATATTTTATACATGAGACATGATAAAAATCGAAACACTATGTGGTTTAGATTAAGAAGCACTGAATCTAACATAATTCTCGAGTCGTTTTAAGATGGTACCTGATAATAGCCTTTCCTGCATCTTCAAATCTACAATGTGTTACATAAACAAGTACAATATTAGCTTGTGTTAAATGAAAAATAAATAGACATCAAAGGTATAATCAACCTCTGTTCCCTCAGGATCAGAAAAGATTGCAAAAATATACTACTGAACAAAATCTCAAACAGTCTAGTATAACGCCGGTTTAGAACAATATTGACTGAAAATTAGTATAACTTCACGCTTACTGCTGTAACATAGATAATGATGTATTGAAAGGATCTACAAAAAAGCCAAGCTGGGACAGCGACAATTTTGTGATTGAATTACATTTTTAACAAAAGTAATCCTAATAGCAGTCATGAATTATGGTGATACATCTCAATATACATGATTGATTATCGACTTTGAGAAGTTATGAAGTCTGTCCTTGACAAATTGTTTTTCTAATCGAATTTTTACGCAATAAGACGTATCATATAACGAAACTATATGTTAATCAAATATTTAACTGATGAACGAATCAAAAAGACGATAGAAATTACAAAAAACGAACGTTATTACACACCACAAAGCGCACATAATTATCCGATGGCACATAATCTTCAAGATAATTATACCTAATAGATAAGTTTCGCATTTGAGTGTGAGCAGCATCTCATTGTGTCACGAAAAAAACAGAGAAAGATCATCATCAGATAATTTGCTAGTTTGCATATATATTAGAGTATTTCTATTATCCTGAATCCTGTTTTCTTGCAGCTCTTTTTTATTGAGAGCGGTTAAGCGAGAGAGCAAGAGCGAGTACGGGCACTCAGCTCCAGGGGAGATGTGTGCGACGTTGTCACAGGTTCGATAGCCCATTCACACACCAAGAGAATTTTTGGAGATAGATCTAGATGAACAACGTATGAATAGTTCGTACTTAACGGTAGTATGCACACGCTGAGAGTCGAGTAGCGTATCATAAATGTGAAAGTAGTCCTAGATACCTTAGCAAGCCGCACTTAAAGAGACATTTAAACATATTAGCGATTAATCGAATACGAGCAATATAGGACGAGCACGAAACGAACTAGCGTATACATCTAATCGCTATGATTCATCATGAAGACCCTGAAGATTAATTACACAACAGGGACAAACAGTTCCAACATATCAGCTACGTTATATCCAACGCCATCATAATGATTGAGCATAGTAATATAACAATAACTCAGTCCCGCATTGTCCAACAAAGGTATTCTCTAACTATACGCCTTGTTGTGACCAAGAACAGTACCTTGTGACATTTCGAGATGTTGTAAGTGCCTATATACGCAGCATATGAGCGTCATTTAATCTAACTGGCCTGATCAGCCAATAGCCCTTACTATTATCGGCTTATATCTAGTATACCGCACCTGTATTGTCGTAAAGGAATAGCAACGCCAATTCTAAGAATAGGGCTTATAAGATGTAATAGCCTATTATTTATAGTTATAAAATCAAAAACATCAGAAAAATTATGATCACTCATTCATCTTATATCCTCCGAATTAGTTTTTCAGCTTGATTTTTCCCTTGCACTTTACGTAGACAGCAGAAACCTCAGAACACCACCAATATGCAACTACCTCCCATCTAGTCTCAATATGTTCATATCGGAATTTGTCTAGAAGAACAGAATATCCCCCTCCAGTACGTTCCTGAAATCTCCGTAGCTTTTATTCCACAATAACTATTCTCATATATTTTTTGCGTATCTTTCCTAGTCGATTTAATTGACTTCAAAAACACTTTCTGATCAGCTACTTACTAATTTCATCCACATAGGAATATATCATAAAATGAAAAAAAAATCATTGAAGAAAAACAATATAATGATGAAGCTCAACAAACTACTTTGCGTACTTTACAAATCAAATGGAACAACCATAGGACCCCCAAATATCAGGAAACAGCATTATACCGGTAAAGAAAGTAAAAATCAAAAACACGCAGCCATTAACAAAATTAAGCAAATAATTTAAGAACAGCCGTAATACTCAAACATCTGCATCAGATTCATAGCGCAATATTCAGGCCCACGAAGCAACCTTGCTAATGGTACAGATTCTAAAACACATACAGATGGAATTAAGAGGTAGAATTATACAGAAAAAGAAAAGAAACGAAAGAGAACGAGGAAAGTAAGAAGAAAAGAGAACATATGAATTTACACCTTCGGAACTATACACACCTCACCATAAGTCCACCCAATGCAACGACTATCCCCCTAATCCAACAGAGCGTTCAGAGTCGTACGCCTCCAACAGCGTATATTTTCAACCTTTCTCCGAGTATCTCAACAAAAGCCATGACCTTCTCCCCTGCCATTGTAACATCTTGTCAACTAGTAAATAGGCACAACCCACAGCCCACCACCCCTTCGCGAACACCGTGGAAAAATCCGCTCAACGCCCTTGATAATTCAATCACCCCGCCAACTTGCACGGTAACAGATTTGGTCGAGTCGGGATATCTGACAAAAACCGCAGGAACTATAATTCCGATCGTAATCCGATCCGACTTTCGAAACTTTGAGTTTATTTTCCCCTCAATGTATACTTTATTTAATAGGCTGCTTTTACTGCAGAATAATTACACTTCATTATAGAATCATGCTAATGTATCTTTTACTTTAACATCAGAACTTCACTCTTAAAATTAGCTACCCTTATAATATGCCCTTCAAATTTATACCGGAGAAAAACTCTCTTTTTTGAAAAAAAAAGAATTGGTGTCTCATAAATCCCCAATCAATTTGTAGACCTTTTTAAAGCCCATCAATTACAAAAAACAAAACACCATAAAGACTACTTTTTAACACTTCAAATGCAGTACAATAATAAAAAAACCTCTAAAAATTAATATTGAATCACCGACATCAGCTATTTAGAAGAAAAAAGAGTTAAATACTCCTGGGAGTGGACCTAATCAATTGATTAATACTCATAATATATAAAGTCAAAAGAAAGTATGTTCGGTAGAAATAACCTTATCTTAACCCTTACGTAATGAACTGCAAATTCTAAACCCTTATTAGTAATTATTGTACCAAAAAACACTAAGAATATTAGTCTCAAAAACCCTTATCTCCTATTACAAAAAATTATCATCATGCCATAAATAGCTTGTAATCCAACATCAAATTCATAAAAGTTAAACTCGTTAATAGTCATATACTTCAACTCCAATTATTATATATATTAAAAAACCTAACAATCACAAACTTCTCAAATTCTAGATGAATTCACGCACCACAGCAAGACGTAGCAAATAGCTGGTATACAAAAAGACTAATAAAAGTTTCATGACCGTTGGCACCTTGGAATTCACTATAATAATCCAATTGATAACATGTTTATTAATGTATCTTTACGATAAGAGTGATCAGTGATTAAATTCATGACATGTTCTAAAACAATAAGAATGCCAAAAATTTCCGTTCCTCAACATTCGATTGGCAAAACTAAAATTTTATAGAAAAGTATGACTGTGATTAAGATTAATGATACCTAATCGGAGTGTATACTGCTTATATATAAAAACTTCAAAATACTAATATGAAAAACATAATAACAATAATTCAATGGGTCATATTTATGGTTCAAGTATCCTACGATATTTCATAAAATTATGCGTAATCTCACACATTCGATTTTTTTTAGAATAAAAAAAATTTGGGTACCAAAAATTATTATAGGTACGCATCAAAGCTCTTAATTTAGATGCATTAGATATAGATATACTACTGTGTTAACGAAAGAAAGATCATAAATATTTATAATATTGACAAGAACCTGCTGAATTTAATGTTACATATTTCCATAAATTAAATGCAAAATATTATCAAACTTATCAATTAAAAAATACTGTCTTATAATCGTCGTCTCCCATATTATCCTGAATCCACATGGAGGCGTCTGACTTTAATGGATAATCATTATCCCGTCCTTACATTATATACGAATCTTTCCCTATCGCAATATCGACTAATGGTACGTCAAGTCCCTCTTCTCTTAATCAACTATTTCGAATGAAAAGTTTGTTCAAGCTCGAAGTCCCTAGACCGCCCCATGTATTGAAATTCCCGGTACTCCTTTTTCGTACTTTTTATTCACTTACCATTTCACTTGATGGGTTTCTATATATAAGAAATTCATAATATATAAATTCATTATTAAATCAATAAACAATAATGTAATAAAATTAAAAGCCCACCAAAAATACCCAAACCGCAAACAAATGTCCATATACACTATTTCAACAAAATTAATAGCTAATACTAGATTCCACTTATGATCATCATTGTATTTGAAAAAATTGCTGCAACTCATTCATTGTCTATTAGTTATCTTTTTTACAGGTTCTATCTGCGCGTTCTTCGTTCTTATCAAACAATCTATCAAAATTTGTTGTTTTTATCCGATCAACCAATATCATCAGACGACACTCGCAAAATATTCGTATGAAAAATCGTCAAACAAATCTTACAAAAAAATATATAATATTTTAAATTTAAAAACTTATATTGGCTAATTCATGTCAGATGCGCTGTTTTTTATCGTTTATTTTCTTTTCTTGAATTATGTCTTTGATAGTAATATTTATTTATTTTTATGGATCCAGCAGTTAGAAGAATCTAGAAATTTATTATATTATGTCGCAGCATTATTTATGATTCGACTATTCAGTTGTTACTTGCTGTTTTTTTTTGAAAAAGTGGTAATTTCTCAGCTTATCACTACAAAATTTCCCAAAGTCTAAATCTCATTCTAGAGAACCAATATCTAAAACGATTAACCATAGACCCATATTATCGTCGCATGTCAGTCAATGCTAAACAAAACGTGCATTTGCACAGGACACAAAGAGGGATCATTAATTTAATAAGACATTACCTAATTATTATATCACTTCACAGTATAATTAGATAAAATGATATGGAACGACAAATTGAAAACACTAATACATTAGTTTAAATCGTTCAGTAGGTCCGATTAGTAATGCAATTGTAATAGTTTGGTTGCATATCAGTGAATTCAAATAGATAATTTTACGAGTGCGTGCTTAACATGAATTAAATGCTGGCGTACTGCAACGAAATTGGTAAGGAGCAGTTTATTGAGATAATGTTTTTGCAAAAACAAATTCAATATAAAATTAAATGAATCTATGTATAAGACTGGATAAAACCTTCGGATTCTTTTGTCAATTATGAACCGTTAGAAAATAATAACGTCCCCCTTTCCCTGAGAAAAAATCCGCTACACACGTCACCACGGGCATCTCAAAGCTACGCTAATCCCCAAATGCCTGTATAACACTATAGATCCAAATTTCCATCATCCTACTCTATTGTCCATATCCTATTAAACACATAAATTTATCATGAAATAATTCCATATATAAAAAATGAATTAATCAAAAAACCCCATCCGCAAAATCACACACCAAGACCCACATGCTATATATATATATATATATAATAATATATATAATAATATATTATTATATATATATATATATTATAAATATATACACTATATACTATAATATAATATATATAAAAATTGGATTAACAGATAACTATTGAACCCACAAAAGATTCTCCTTCACTGTGAACTAGCTCCTCACCACCTCAACGCAATATCGCTAAAAGTCATAACACACAAGCCACAAGAAACAGTAGCCGCACAGCATCAAAAACACACAGGTTTAAACCATAGAATATTCAATAAAAAACTACAGCATTAAGCATCACTAACCAGAATTATCAATAAATGAAAGATCTCATATAACATACAATTATATTACCCCTTATAACTAACTTCCACATAGAATTTCTGCAAAAGTTCCCCACCAAACGAGCCTCCATCCTCTCACCCCAATCATAAAATCCCATAACACCCTTACCACAATATCGCACAACACCAGCTCAAGCACACAAAATCAATTATTGAGATCAACCCCTAAATACTAAACGAAAGATAAATAATAAATAACTATGCTTAATCAGAATCTTGATCAAACTATATGGAGAGCCAGTTTTATTTAGGATTAATATAATACATAGAAAGTGCAATATAACCCACATCTAGCATTAAACCCAATAACTAAGGATTAACTAATTCATTCATTAACTCTCTTATAAAGATTATTGTAAATATCGCCGTCACGTAAACGATCCCTACAAACATAGTAAAAATACACTAGTACGATGAGTAAACAGTATATTTTCTAAATATACTATAATTCCGTATTCAATTGAACATACGAAAAGTATTAAAATGCACAACTTTAAATGGACAAGGAATTAAGTAACCTTATAATAAATCTCTATGGGCTGGTTTTCTTAATCATTTCTACAAGAAAAGATACAAGTTTATTAATTCCCACATAGTTGGTCCATTGGAAGACATAGATTCATGCCTAAAAAACATAAAGTAAAGCACAGAACCCAAAAAAACACTGAAAGAGCATGAGTCACCAACTCTCACTGGGTCAAAATCGCATATAGACCTTTTACAAACATTTCAAACAAAGTAATAGCAATTCTAACATACATAATCCATAAAGTAGGTCTTTTTATACCAGAGAACTAGAAGTTTGTATGAAACCCAAACTTCTAGTGTTAGGAAAATTTAAATACTAAAAATAAATCAACAGCCATTCTAGTATAAAAGATTGGTAAAGCTAATTTTAAGAGTGACTTGTACCTGCTTATCGGTAATACTCAGAAGAACAGGAATGAAACTATATCTACAAACCCCCTGTTCAACATGACATTGAAATAAATTAGGCCCAGTCAACTTTTATACATCGAGCTATATACTCCACAAAAAAAAAATCATTATACCACCGCCCCCCCTTCACCACTCCTAATTTGTATGGTATCGAAATTAGCCAACACAAATATTTATTTTGACATAATGAATTTGTAAAGGACCCCCTCTAGTTTCGTATGCAGATAACCTGCGTGTGTTAGTATAATTGGAATTTTTATATTTTGTTTTTTGGGTCTCACCCCCAAGAAAGCATTAAATATTCCAAGTGAATCATACCCTCTTAGAAGTGAAGATATAGACAAAACCAGAAAGAGAGTTATACCCAGAATCTTAAGATTCTAAAGAAAACAAGAGCAATACGTAAGAAATGAGTGTTAAACGGATAATTACAAGTAGGATAAGAAGAAATTCTTATCCACTTCCAGGGAAAATATACCAATGATAAACAAATTTTACAAAATGAGGCATCGCACTTGATAGAAGAACGAACCCAACCAATGAAAACAAAAAAGGAAAAACGCCCTAGCACCTGAGACATAAGAATCTGTGTGTACAGCATCAAAGCCACAAATGAGCAATCTGATAGTGCAGCGAAAAAAATCATGTTAGTGCTCAAGTCTCATAAAGAACTCTGAGTATGGTAGAGAAAGCATCACAAATACACCATGCATCGACTAGCACATACAATCGAATTAGGTGTGTAGTTCAATCAAATGAATAACCTACGTGATATGTGTGTGAGATTCACATTCAAATAACTCCGTATCGGTTTCGTCACTAGTTATTGGTACAATGACATCACAGCTTCTATCAACCATTTGAAGATTACTAATTCACCATATTTGGTTTGTTACGATCGTAATTTTTTTTTTTTTCGTGAAAAATCTAAGACGACACCATTTAGATGATAATAAACTAATAACACTTTTTATCCTACTTAAGACGTAGATGTCATTTGCACAATTAGATAGCCAACATTATCGACGATCTTTGAAATTCATATACCGCTATTCAATATACTTTACTTTAATCTGACGGACTACAAGGAAATTATGAAGTCGCTGTCTCCTCATGCAAGCCCCCAGCCGTACAGCAGCCATATCGATCTGCCCATCAACAGTAGGTCTAACACACCCCTTCGATAACTCCCACACTACCAGAATGTGATAACACGTGAGATATCCCCAACCCTACCACTTTATGCGCGCAATTCTCCAAAGTCTCACTGCGCCAACCCACATAACCAAGGCACTTACCGTCCACGAGTCCTTCACAGACCCTTCTCACCACTCCCGCTCACTGCTCCTCTCTCCCTCTTCTCTCTCCTCTTCCATCTCCCTCCCAACCTGTATACCTACCATCCACCACCCCAACCTCTATTATAATATTGAAACATTAAATCCAATACTATAACCATCTATAATTTAATAAACTAAACTGAACCCCCAAAAATAAAATTAACCATTAAAATAACAATCTCTGCCTACCAATGCAACTCCACCCTCCCCCACTCACATACCCCTAGAACTAAGATACTAGACTTAAACTCACTTCAAGTTTAAGGCCCAAACCGAGTTGCTCGTAAGCCTACCACTACATCAAACAAACGTTATACGCATTATTAAAATTATAAGGGTTAGCGTGTAGTTATGATTTTGCCGTTAAAGTGTGGTTTGACGAGTAGGGAAGACATCGCTTGTAGCTAGAGTTAGGATGGAGCAAGTGCTGTCGACGTGAGTATTGCGAAACTCTGGCCCGTTTATTTTAAGATGGGACGCTGATGCTGCATAAGTTTATAGTACCTAACCACTAGAAGTGGGCCACGCTGAAGTTTTTCCATGAGTCAGTGGAGTCTCCGATTGAGTTTTTTGTATGAAGAATTAATAAAGTATGTAGAGACAGGCAAGTATATAGAGTTAGGTCAAGAAGAAGTGACGTCAGCATTGACTGAGTCTATAAACATCTCTGCCATATGGCGAGCATCTTGTACCCAGACCCTTTATGGAAGTCTTCCCTTGTGAAGAAGTGAAAATGAGCTAGTAGGGACACCTGTAAACATATTGCTAAAATTATTCAATGACGCATCCCAAAAATTGAGCTTACTTCACGAATTGATAACTACAAAATTTAGTAATGGATTATCTTCTCGAATTTAAATCCTAGAATCTATTAAAGATACTCTATATAATAAAAATAGAAATTGGCAACTAAATATGGATCCATGATGCCCACATATATCCATAGTCTAAACGCAAATTCTATTTACATATATAAAACTAATTAGCACATATCTAAGCGTTACCAATTTACTGTAAAAAACATGGAATGTCAAATAATATATATTAGATATATTTATCTAATCTATATGAGCAATCTGATCCATATGAGACATTTTAAGATACATGATAAAATGTAGCTCATAGTGTGATAAGCACACTTCATACCTATACCCTTGATTTTTATATAGATAATTGAGTAATAACGCTATATGAATTATGTCATATTATTGTATTTGGTATAAAAATGACTATATCATATCATATAGTAATTATAAATAGGATATATATTAATAAGTATATAATATATATATATATATATAAATTAGGTTCATATGAGAACCACCCTGTATTGTGGGACATGAGAACTAATTCATCCCATTCAAGATCAATCTAAAATCAATCTCAAACCATTCATTATTTATTTATTTTTTCTTTTCTACTCATTCTCACCGCACTCTCTCTGATCTCTCACCTCACTCACATCTTTCTCTCTCCTTCGCTTAACCTCGCTCTCCACCGCAAGAACTTCCACCACCGTCGCCCAAGACACCACCACTCAGGACGTCGTCGCAACCACCACGCACATCCACCCATTCTCTCCTCTCCTCACTTTCCTCTCCACCCTCACGCTCCACTGCACCACCCAAATGCGCAGCTCCTTTTGGTTAGGCCCCACCGTCACAACAACAGGCAGCGACGCACCAAACCAGCACCACCCATTCCTCCCCACGCAAACCCCTAACCCCGAATCAAACCCCCTAACCCTAATTTACTATGCGCGACGTTTGTTGTGGTGGGGCTAGCGAGCAACTCGCGGTTGGGCCTGAAACATGAAGTGGTTCGAAGTCTTAGTACGTGGTCATGGTCGTGGTGGGGGAGGGGGGTTGCATTGGAGGCTAGAGATTGATTTTATGGTTTATTTTTTGGGGGTTTTGTTTAATTAAGTGGTTCATGGTTGTTGTATGGTGCTCAATTAAGGATGAGGGTTTATTTGAGGGTGGTTGAGATGGTAGGCAGGTGCGCACGGTGGAGGAAGGGGCCGCGGGGGTGTGGCTGGCTTTGGGCTCGATGGTGGTAGGCTAGGTGTGGTGTGGCTGGGCTTGGTGCAGACGGTGGGGTGTGGCTGGGTGCAAACAGTGATGAGGGTGTGGCCTGGTGCGGGCTTGGTGGAGGGGTGTGGGTTGGGCTGGGTTGGGCTCAAGGAGGAGAGAGAAAGTCATATAAACCGTAGAGCGTGTAGTACAAATTTGCATAACACGAAGAATAAATATGTAGAACATAATGGTTAAATTGTAGAACATGAAACTTTAAGAGTAGAACATGAATTAAATTCGTAGAACATGAAGGCTAAAATTGTACAACAAAAAGACTGAAATTGTAGAATATAAAAAGTATAAGCGTAGAACATGAAGTGTAAAATTGTAGAACATGAGAGTTCTCATAGTTCTCACCTAAGATGAGTTCTCATGGGATCCTCACCCTATGATGAACAGTGAACTTCCGCTTTTGCCCCTGCCATTTGATGGTAATTGCGTCCTACCATTTTGCTTGCTGCCCCACACCCTCCCATCCTTGTTKCCACGTTGGTTTTCTTTCATCTCTCTCATTATTCCTTTCCATAATCTCTTCTCTTTCTMCATTTCCTTTCTTCTAATTTCCTTCTGCTATTTTCTTCATTTCTTCCTCAATTTTTCTRGATCTCATGGCTTTTTCGTTGAGTTTTCAAATTGTAGATCATGGATTTTTTATATTTGATAACCGCACTTCAACGACCTATTGGGCTTCAAAAAGTCATTTCCAGTCAAAAATTTATGTTGCAAATCATGGTTTAGGGTTTAAATTTTGGGGTTTGCGATTTATTTGGCGATATAACTTCATGGTTTTGAGAGATGGAAAATCTGTTCATCTTTCTCCTGATGAAAGAACAGGCAGTCACTCTAATTAGCTCTTCTCTTTTCTGGGTTTGATTCTTTTTTTTAACCAAAGTTTGAATTTTTACATACTCTTATGCTTGCTTAAACTGCAAATTATTGGGATTAGAAATTTCTTGTTTGCATGTTAAAGTTATGTTCGAATGTGTCGAATTTCTGGTTTTTGGTCGATTTTATGGTTATTTGCATGATTTTTTTTGCAAATTTGGTGATATGCATTTAGGGAATGTATTGAGACAATTAACAGTGGTTTTGATTTTCTGAGTTTTTGGTCGAATTTATGGTTATTTGCGGATATTTGTTCAATTACGTGTTTATACTGCATTTAGGGGGATGTATTTAGCAATTTAGGTGTTGTGTTTCGGCTTTGGTCCAAGTAACACAACTACATACCGACTTCTTGCACTTTTTGAATATTTAACCAAAAAGGAATGACTAGCAAGAATTTTGGTCTAAGATTGATTTATTTTATGTAGAATTTTGATTAGGTTTGAAGCAAATATGGTTGTCGTTGTGATGGGCTCAGTGTCTTGCTGTTTTCACGCTGGACACGAATCAAAAACTGGGTTTTAGGTTCCTGGGGTTGAAGGTTAGGATTTCTGAGATGGGTTATCTTCAAAATCGGAAACTGAGTTAGGGTTTGAGGTTTGATTCATGAGATTGGGATTGGGGCATGGTGTTTAATCAATTATCTTTATCACAATTGGCTTGTGAGGGGCTGATGAATTGTTGTTTTAAGCTCATAGTAATGATAATCAATATATCTTCAGGGTAAAAAATAGGAAAAGATATCTTGGTGTAAAGGTGAGGAGAGAAATTTGATTATGCAATGTGGATGTTCGTTTGCTATTAATTGTGAGAACCTATGATTGTTAATGATGGGTTTGAGTGACTATTTAGGGAAGATGCTAATTTGTTTTTTTTGATGTTTTTAAATTTTTTTTATCCATGCTATTTATGAAAATATTTATGCCAAAATTAAGGCCTAAAGAAGCCGAATAAATTGTTTTGATGCGTATTGTGATGCTGATTATTTCTAATTTTTATTTATTTTCCATTGTGATCAGTTACAAGTGCTGATGGCACGGGGCGGATCGGAAGTCGGATTCTGCTACATCGACTCTGACCCTTTACGAAATCTAATTTAAATTCGACTCCGACTCCGACCCTTCGGAATCCGATCACGATTTTATCAAGCCTCCGACTCCGAATCCATTGACCCGAATCGAGTTTTTCCTTGTTTTTAATTTTTCGAATTTGTTTTAAAATTATTAATAACTACCTATTACCCTTAAGCTTAACAATAAACTAGCAATTTTTAAATAACTTTAAACACAACAATTCATAAACACACATCAAAAATAAACATAAAAAATTTCAAATTACAATAAAAATAAAAATGAAAGCATACAATGCTTAATACACACTAGAAGTCTAGAACACTCCCAAGTCCCATACAATTGATACAAATCTCTACAATCCTCTAAGTCATACTCCATTATCTTTTCAAGTTCCAATTGCTCACCTTCAAAATCACCAAAAAACATAAAAAAATAATTGATTAGTAAATTTATAATAAATAAACAGCAGAAAACAGCCAAGAATAACAGCAAGAAAATAAATTCGCAAAGAATCAGCAACACAAAACAACATTTCGCACCTAAATTCAGCAACAAAATAAAAAAATCTAGAATACAAAACTATTCAGCATATTAGCAACAATTAAAAAAAACTAAATTGGCCACAATTAAAAAAAAACCAAATTCAGAAAGAAAATTCAGCAAAATCAGAAAGACACGAACTAAATTCAACAACAATTAAAAAACCAGAAAGACACGAAGCTAAATCAACAAATCAGAAGAACAGAACATAAATTCAGAAAAAGAACATTCAACAAAAAAATCTAATTCAGCAACAATTTAAAAAACAATTCAGCCAAACGAAAAAACGAAACTAGAATACGAAATAAAAACAAAATAACAACATTAAAAAAATCAGAATACACGAAATACTTTGACGTTGAGCGCATTTCGTTACGATTGTTGGCGATTGGTTGTTGACGATTTGTTGACGAAAAAAATCAGCAAAATTGAGTTCTGAGTAAACAAGAGAGTGAAGAGACTGTGAAAGGAGACTAAGAAGAGACAGCAAGTGAGCAGCAAGCTATTCAACGAATTGTTAGGGTTTTTTTTGGTTTGAATGTATTACTTATTTGCGGCATTGGGCTCTTTGGGCATTGGATCTTATTATTATTATTATTATATTATTATATATTTATTATTATTATTATTATTATATTATAATTAAAACACCAAAACGTGGTAAGGTACAAGCAACAAAAAAGACAAGTGATTACAAGAAGTTGGAGGGAGCCGAGATACATCTGGCCCCCACTCTCTAGCAATAGAAGAGCCTATCCGACTGAAGAATGTGAGCACTGCACGTGCCCCAATGTCCTAGCCTGGAGACGTCTGAATCCGCTTCAGAAGCGCAACGCTCCTTATCTAACTCCCCAAAGAAGAGAAGAAAAGAGGAAACAAATATAAGTGTCTTTATTATTATTATTATTATTATTATTATATATATTATTAATTATTTATTATTATTATTATTATTTCAAATATAAGTTCTTTATTTATTGTTTAAACAAATAAATTTTCATCTCACATTACAAAATCATGAGGTGTGTGTTAAACTTTTGATAAAAACAAATTTATTTAAATTCAAAGATGAAAGTGGTTTAGAAATTTTATAGATATAAAGTGAATTATTTGAATAACTAAATTTCTCTCAACTTACTTTCAGTATTTATAAGTTCATATAAGTTCAACTTCAAATAGGTATTCATAATACAAAACTCAAAAGTATCAATAAATAAAAATAATTTTAGTTCAACAAAATTCAGTTTGATGAGAAAGAACATAAGTTGAAATGACAAATGCTTATAGTACTTTTAGTAACATCAATAAGTTATTATATGTTTACATAAGTTTAAATAAGTAAAATAGTTGAAAAGAGCTGACCCAGTGAGAAGTTCTAAATTTCTAATGAATCTATCATACTCCGTTGAATGAGTGGAATGGTTATTCAAGATATGAGTGAATTGTTAATTAAATCAATTTATCACATGTGGAAGTATTGATCCATACAAAGTTTAAACTTTTGAATTTTGATAAGAATAAATTGTAATTTGCAATAGCATTCAGTGTTGCCATATTAGTCGAGAAATTAAAAAAAAGGTTAATTGTTCTTTAACTATAAAAATCAAGAATAAATATGGTACTCCATATTATATATAAATATATATTAGCTCACAGATTGTTTGTTCGGATGAAGATTTTTATTAAGGCTATTTTAAATCGAAACTGCAAGTAACTAGTTTAAGGGTGTTTTATATTTTTGTTGAGAATTTTGTTTATGTTCTATGGATGTAAGATCTTTTGACCATTTCTTATTAATAAAAACCTATTCTTTCCGTCAAAAAAAACATAAAGCTTAAAAACTTTTAAGTATGAAGTTTGATCCATAAAAATAACATTAATCCATTTCAAAAAAATTTAAATTAAGTGTACAATTAGTCAATTTACACATAATTAACTATTTAAAAATCACCCTAGGGGAAAAATAAAAATTATAAAGTTTCGAAAAGTCGGAGTCTTATTACCGAGTCGGAATATATTTCCTCGGATTATTTCTGAGACCGACTCCCCCTCTTCCGATCGCGGAAACAAGTCGGATTATTTAACGGTTAATCCGTGCCAAGTACGGGATCTTTTTATTTAAAGTCTGTTCTCGCCTGAGCGTGATTTTTATTTTCCTTCGGTATCGAGCGGAACTAAGGGCATCTGGAGTACGCCTGTGTTTCCAATTCCCTTCATTAACAAGGAACATGTTAACCTAATGCTCAAGGTGGGCAGTCAAGAGTAAGTGTTGGACCTTCGAATACATCAGATGCGAATGCTGGTACCAGTTCACGTTCTGTGGAAAATGGTGGCCATGTACAGTCTGCAATACATGGTGGGTTCATGTGTGTGTGTGTGTGTGTGGGTGTGCCTGGAGGTCAATTATCGTTTAATAATTTCTTATGTTCACATATTTGGCAGCCTGTAACTCTGTTTCTCCTCTTTTTTCTTCTTCTTCTTCTCCTTTTAATTTTTTTATATCTATATAATGTATGTCACTCTGTTTCTTTTGCCACGGGTTGTTATTGGCCATGATATTAACAAAGCTCACTATTTATTCAATCAAGTTTTAGATTAGAGTGCTTCTTAATTATTTCAATTCTGTTGTTAATGGCTGCTGCTTTTCTCTTTTCTTCATTTACAGCCTATGCTTCTCATTAGATGTAAATTTTGGTATGGTTTGGTTGATGTAGAAGGTTGTGACTATGCTTCTCATTTTTGTTTTCAATAATTAATTTTATTTCTTTCGAATCTGGTGAAATTAGAGAGAAGAAATGAAGTTGGTCTCATTAATCACGTGCAACGACTATTTTGAAGTTGCAAGCTTGAAAATTTCGGAGTTAAGAAGTAGTCTTTGTCTTAAGGATTATAGAAAAGAGGAGTGTGTTTGTTGTATCTTGATAATTCAAGGAACTAAAAGTAAATAAATCTCTATTTTAGAAAGTGGTGAATCAATTTTTATTTTTTTTTACAAATGTATGTATTAAAGCCCTTTCTTATAATTGAATGCTTTCTTTAAAAATCAACAGTGCGTACGAAATTAAATGCAATGCAATGCAAATCTCATAGTAAGAGACAATACACTCTGATGTAAGTTTTGACCACGGAATTTGAAATACCTTGTTGATTTGCGATGAATTGTTTATGAACTATGCATTTGGTTGGACTCTAGCCATACTGTGTGGACTTGTGTCCTGTGTAATTACTTAGCTTTGTAATCATATCGTGTTATCGTGTCCTATGTAATTACTTAACATTGTAAGCATTTTAAGTTGGCTGATGATTCTGTGCTTTTATTATTATATCTCGGGCACTTTGTTAAGTAACGATTATTGGTTTTTTTTTCCAGAAAATTTTTGTCGTGATGGCTGATCGACGCCCTGGTGACGCCGAGGTTGTGTACGCCTCAACTAAAAAGGCAGAACGGATTAGAATAAGAACAGATTAAGAAGCTTCAATTATGATTCGATTCTTGTTTTTCTGACACAATGATGTGCTGCTCACTAATACTTTCTCATATCAATTATATGGCAAATGTTTGTTTGGGAATATGATGTATTATGTGCAATGTTATGTAATTTTCTAAAGACATGCGAGAAGTGCGATTATCTTTCACGAACTTTGAGATTGATATAATTTTGCTTATTTGTCAAAACAAACAAATTTGTGGCTTGTTTGTACCAACATCACATCATGAAGTAAATTAATTAGTTAAGTAACCATGTTGAGATTTAAGTATTTTCTTGTTGACTTTGAAAACAGAGGTTATAATATTTAATTAAAGCTTAGAATATATACACATGTATATTGCAGAAAATTGTAAACACTCGAGTAATAGTTACTTCTATAACACATTAGGATCATTATATCCATAAAAACTATTGAGATATTATTATATTTCTTTGATAATTTATGACTTATAAAATAAGTTCAAACTTTAAACATCATTACATTAAAATATTAGAAGCTAAAACAATACGAAGTATTATTCAATAGTTGTTTGCCTAAAACGATGCAGAGAATACTTCATTTTATAACAAAACAACGGTTTAATATAATTACATAAAACATAAAAAAAATTTGACCAAATATAAACTTATATTATTAAATAATTAAAGTGGACCACGGCGCGCGTGCGCGCGGGGAGACTAGTTATATATAATGCTACCACAAAACTTATATACTTATGAAATATTAAGGTGGTTGTCTATTACCTTTTCAATTTCCTGGCTTCACATTACTTGTATTGAAAATAGTCCTATTTCGACGCCGATGCGTGCGAGTTTTTTTAAAAAAACTGCTCAATTTTAATTGGTAAAAATATGAATTTGATGATAAATTTTGCTCTTGATAAAATAATAATGACATGTTGGCATTATGATGAAAAATAATATAACCTATATGAATTGATAAGCAAATTAAAAAGTGAAGAAAAAGATAATCTAAAGTGAATTTCTAACGAAACATACATGCCAAAATTGTAAAATTGACAACATAAGTGAAAAAATATAAGAAATAGTTTCAACACATTTACATATATAGAATAGAGAAGAAAAGAGAAGAAAGAATTGTTTGTTAGTAAAATAAAGAAAACAATGAGATCGAGTATTACAACATCAAGGAGTGAAATTTATATTTTTATGAGATATTTTTAATATTATTATCATTGTAATCTGGTGGATTAATGAATTAGAAATTTAATGAAAAGAGAATTAACATGTTATTGATAATTGTATTATGACTTGTTCTTGATGGATTGAAAAATTTTTTGAAAAATAAATTTAATTGGTAATCAATGATAAAGTTGATGAAAGGATTATCATGTATTGACAATAGTGTATTAAAGAGACTTATTGGTTATTGATAAATTTAATTTGATGATTTAGAGAAATTTTAATTGATTATCAATAATGGATACAATTAAGACTATGGAAGAGTGTGTTTTTTAGTTGTTTTTATGAATCAATTAAATTTGAATTTTTGATTCGATAAGTAATTTTAATATATAAATTTAGGAGGAAATATTTCAATTATAAAAGCTAAATTAGGGGTATTAATATATTTTCATAGGGAAGCCAACTATCTCCTCTCTTGGTATAATAGAGATATAAGATGACAAATAAAGTCACCAGCAGAGAGGATTATCTAGCTTATTATACAAATCAAAATCACCAGAAAAAATACAACTTTCAATAACAATTGACTTATGTAAGACTTTATTTGCTATTATAGCCAATATAAAGGAAAACTAGATTAGATTCTCGTGCTTTGCACATTTATATGACTCTTTTTTCTTAATTTATGTATTTTTTTAAATTTTAAGGATAAAATGTAATTTACAACATAATAGCAATTTTCAAATCATAGTCACTAAGTTTTTTTTTATTAAAAAAAAAACTTCGTTTCCCAAAAAAGTGATGTGATTGCCATTTATTAAGGTAAGACTTTACATAATTGTAAATATAAAAAAATTAAGTATTTGTAATTTGAAATTTATATTGAAATTTATTAATTGAAAATTTCTTTAAGATAATACCGATATATTTTTGGAAAAAATGTGTAATTATAACATTTCTTGAATTCCTAGAATTATTTATATGTGTTTCATGGGAGGATTAAAAAACAATAAATGAAAAGAAATGCACCATTAACCATTTTGGGGGAAAAATTCATTAGAATTTGACATGTGGCAATTGCTGACTCAACATGTCTGTTTTAGTAGTTAGTTATAGATGACTGATATCAATATCTTTAACTGAGTGTGAGGAAAGCTCAAGTGGTTAAAATTCCCTCCGGTTCATAAGATTATGAGATCGATTTTCATCTTCCTTGTGCTCTCTTAGACTAAAAAAAAAACAAAAAACCTTTAATTCTTGTTAAATATAATAATATATATTTAACAAAATATGATATGGATTAGTTAGTTATTTTTTTCAAGTGAATTAGTTAGTTACTTTGTTATTGCTAGTTTAATCTGTTTGACGATTTGCTTAGCTTGTATAAAGTTTGGATATTATATAAATGTTAACATACATTAATTAGGATTATAAAGGCTTAAACCTACTTTTTTTTTATAATAAGAATCTCACACAACTCACATTTGTTAAAGAAACTTCATCATTATTTCTCTTTTAGCAAGTATTCATGGATCCTACAAAATTAATCAAATTTACCATAACTTACATCTCCATAAACGGTGAAAAAAAGAGACTCTCAAGAATGTTCAGAATAGAAAAATCCTTACTTCCTAACCAAAGATCCAAAAACCCACAATCCCAACAAAATCACCAACAAAAAGCAATTGGTTTGATGAAGACGACTTTGAATCTCTTAAAGCTGCATTTCAGAAGGATATTATCAACAAAAAGATGGCATGCATGAGGAGAGGTCAAGTTGAAATGATTAAATGCCGAAGAGATTACACTTGTTTGTTTGAAGAAAATTGTAGGGCAAGAAGACATACACGAAGAAAGAGAAGTGGAAAACACCGCAAACACGATCTAATGTAGATAGATAGATAGATAGATTAGACAATTTATGAAGCCTTGTTATTTTAGAGATTAATTTTTCAAGATGTTTGTCATGACGTACTACACGCACATTCGGGTTTGGCAATAGGTTGACAAGCTGAGTATGAGTTGCTTGAATAATAATCATTATGTAATCGATCTTTTTAAGTGGTTTGTGATTTTGCACGAGTATTTCTATTCCAGATTTTATAGCGAAGATGTTTGTATGTTTTTTCTAAATTTGAAGTACGTACGTACAAGTTTCACGTACTGTATTTTCTTGCAACCTAATTTGTTCATTCCTTAATTTGTTTCTGATTTCATAATTTTCTAAATTTATTTGTTTCATATATAATTCCTAATAATTTGATTTTAAATCTTTTTCCCACTAAATATCTCAATCTGTTTACGACCTTTAATTAGACTTAAACGATACGTCTTCTTTCTTGATACGTACTGTTACGTTCTTGCATGCCATTGATGGATTATTATTTTTTCAGTAAGTAATTATAAAATAAACAATAGTTGATTCGATAAGGGCATATTGCATATGGTCTAAAGGGGCAAATTATACATCGTTTGTATGTACATACCTAATTCTAGGTTCAATTCCTTTGAAAACAGAAAAGTTTTATTTTGCAATTACATATTCATTCGTAATTTCAAACAAATAATCAAATTCATGTGTATGTACCTAGGTTATCTTCAACCGGTTGAGTAATGTATATGCTCGACCTAAAGCCTTAAGCACGTATGTACATTATGTTGATTTTATGGGTGCATATGATTTAATAAGAGCATATTATTGCATATACATCATGGATGTACCACGTGTGCTGATCTGATGTAATTGCCATCAATTTAAGATGAGTCACTTTAATTCTTTTTTACTCGATCTTTTCTTTTGCGATTATATGTGAAATCAAACTGATCTTACTTGATACAATAATGGAACTACTGTACTTTTAAGTATATTAACAGATTTGCATTTTGTCCAAAACAGAAAAGTAGATTTAATTTCTATAGATCATCATGCAATGTTACGAGAATAGACGATTATATGAGAATATTTGCATTTGTTCTCTGATAGTCTTATGTTACGAGAATGGACGAATATCTATCTTGCGCACATGAATACTAAATGAAACTTTGGAAGGAAAGATCTAAAAAGTGTACTAGTAGTTTCTTTAAAAAAAGTGTTTTATTGTGCAGATTCATAAAGTAGAATTTTAAATGCTTTTATAATCCTATTATAACCTTAATTTTATTGAATGAAAGATCGTTGTTGCATAAAAAAAATGGATTTTTTGGATTATACCACCTTTTGTTTACTTGTTTTCTAAAATTTCCACCTTAAACTTTCCCTTTGTTCTAAAACTCCCACCCATTAACTATTCCGTTACCAAATTCTATTAAGTGTGAATGCCTATCTGGTCATTTCCCTTAAATTGCTTGTAGCTCTGGGCCCTCTTCTTCTTCTTCTTCTTCTCTTCTTCTCTTCTTCTTCTTCTTCTTCTTCTTCTTCTCTTCTTCTCTTCTTCTCTTCTTCCTCTTCTTCTTCTCTTCTTCTTCTTCTTTTCTTCTTCTTCTTCTTTCTTTCTTCTTCTTCTCTTCTTCTTCTTTTCTCTTCTTCTCTTCTTCTTTCTTCTTCTTCTTCTTCTTCTTCTTCTTTCTTCTTTCTTCTTCCTTCTTTCTTCTTCTCTTCTTTCCTCTTCTTCTTCTTCTTCTCTTCTTCTTCTTTACCAATCCAACAAAATCCCAATTTGATAAAATCCCATTTCAAACCTAATTTATCATTTATTCAAATCCTCAAATCTCAAAATTCATCAAATTTCATTGAAATCATAATAGGTGTTTTGGAGATGAATTGCGGCTCGTTGAAGAGACGAAATTGCAAGTCTTTGGCCTTCCTTTTGCAAAATCTCTTTGTTTGATTATTTTAATTTTAATTTTATAAACATCTCCTTTCTTTATATTATATATCAAACATAAATTAACATGGTATGATTATTGATGTTATTTTGTGGGTGGTTGATTGGTGTGTTGCTCAGCATATTCGCTAGGGGTGCAAAACCGGAAACGAATTTTTCGCGTCGAATTCCGGATATCCGAATTTTGGAAACGAATTATTTGATTGAATCGATCGAATTATTCGGATTCCGAATTTCCGGATATCGAATTTTCGGATCGGAATCCGGATTTCCGATTCTGAATTTAGCATATATACACTGATTTGCAATATATATTGAGTTTGTATTATAACCACTACAATCAAATTGAAGTGCTGCATTAGAGTTTTGATGTAAAGTGTGACTCGTAATTCATCTGACCAATCTTCGTTAATTTAAATATTTAGTGTGTTGGTAAGTTAATGGGTTGGAACTATATATATATAATGCACCATTTTTGCTATTGTTTAATTCGTGGCATGGCAATAATTGATTTTTGTTCTGTATTCTTGTTCCAATGCTAAGTGTGGTGTACTGTGATATTTGTAACAAAGTCTTCCAAATCTAGCTTGCCTTCTAACAATACCATCATATAGTTTTAGTTATTTTAATCTCAAACTTTCGCTTCAGATTATCAGAGTGAGAGTGTGAGTTTTGAGTGAGTAATAGGCCATTCTAATTTCTAAGTCATAGCTATAGCAAAATGATAAATTGCCATATTTTTTCAAAAAATGGAAATCCGAATATCGGATTTCTAAAAAACGATTCCGGATCCGATCGGATTTTCGTTTTTAAAACCGATATCCGATCGTTTTCCGAGTTTCAAAAAACGGAACGGATATCGGATTTCGGAAAAAATTCGTAAACATATCGGAAATTCGAATCTAATTTCCTGCACAGCCTAATATTCAAGGGTTTGGTCTATTTGCAGTTGTGCGACTAGTGGAAAATAATGGAGGTGGTATGTATGTGAAAATGGGGTGGTGGTGCGAAAATGGGGTGGTGGTGTGGGGGTGCAACACCGAGGAAAGAGAAAGAAATGAGAGATATTAGTGTGGTTGAGCAAGGAAGCAGAAGGAGGGAGCACAGGCAGGCTATAATATGACAATGGAAAAGAAGAAGAAGAAGAAAAGAAAGGAGGAAATTACGAAAATAATGATACACTTAACAGAATTTGGACGAAAATGGTTATAGGTGGGGTTTAGAACAAGGGGAAGTTTAATGGAAGTTAAAAAAAACATAGTTGGAATTTTAGAAAACATGTAAACAAAAGGTGGTATAATCCAAAAAATCCTAAAAAAATCCTATTATAGTCCTAATAATAATGTTAGTAATATTTGCACTTTGATTAGATTTGTTATATTTGCACTTTGCACATCTTTTCTCTCTCACTAGTTCAGCGAATTGCTAGTTACGTATTTTTTTCTTGGGAGCAATTTATTAACAATTTCTTGCAACAATTACCTTTTTATACTCAAATTATTCTTGCATTTTTTTTGGATAAATTCTTCAGCCCATTCAATGTACAATAATATTATTGTGCACTAATTATATAGTGACCTTTTAAATTGTCATAGTGACCTTTATTTAATTATTAGTTTTGTAATGATTTGATCTATATATTGAATTGACATTTATTGTATAATTGTAACAGTACGTTTATGAGGTATAGAGAACCTTTATTTTTATACACTAATAAAGTAATTAATAATCTTGAAATGAGATATAGTGACATTTTGGTGCCCAAAAAATATACACCGGATAATGAATTCAATACTTTGTCAAAAATTTAAGTTTCTCATTGCATTGAATTGCAATTATTAATTGCGTTGCTTTTTGAGCTGTGATTCTTCAAAACTCATACTCCATCCGTTCCAATTTAATTTGTTTTTTACGTTTCCTTTTTTGGTGTTCCCTTTTATTCTTTATATTTCCTTTTTCATACTTCATGTTTTTACTCATTAATATTAAATTTACCCCTAAAATATACGGAGTATCATATTACCCCTTATTTAATTCCTCATCATTCTTGATTTTTCACCCAAACTTATCTCATGCACTCATTTTTAAATATGAAAAGATTGATTTTAACTTTATTGCACCCATCTCAAACAAATTAAAAGAATAATACAATTTTCAAGTAATACTAACATCATTTATCCAAATATTAATTTTCCTTAATTGACGTGCAATTCTACAAACGTAAAAACAAATCGAAACGGAGGTAGTATCAGGTTAGTGTGCAGTTTTTATTTTTCATATTTTTTTTGTTTGTGATGACTTATGATTACGAAATATAAAATGTAAGTTGTGTTAATAAGAAACAAAAAATCATGCAACTAAATGACTTAAACGAAAAAATCGAGCAATAACTAGATCAAATCTATCATTCATAGGAATCAAAAGCAAACTAATACGGAGTACCATACATAATAACTATTCAATCAAGTATTATTGATTTTAGAAAAAGACTAATTAAAACCCTAATGTGTAGTCATCAAAAACATCTTAAAAAATTAATCTCTGGGATAACAATGCTTCAAAAGTCGTCCAATCTACATGACATTAGAACGTTTGCGGCATTCTCTATTTCTCTTTGTTCATGTTGTATGTCTTCTTGCCCTCCAATTTTCTTCAAACAAACAAGAGTAATCTCTTCAGGATTTAATCATCTCAACTTGGTGTTTCCTCATACGTGTCATCTTTTTGTTGATAATATCCTTCTGAAATGCGGCTTTAAGAGATCCAGAGTCGTCTTCATGAAACCAATTTCTTTTTGTTGGTGATTTTGCCGGGGTTGTGGGTTTTTTGAACTTTGGTTTAGAAAGTAAGGATTTTTGTATCCAGATCATTCTTGAGAGCTTCTTTTTTTCACCATCCATGGAGATGTAAGTTATGGTAAATTTGATTAATTTTTCAGGATCCATGAATGAATATTAATGCTAATAGAGAGAAACTTTGGAAAAGAGAGAATTAATGAAGTTGTATGTGTAGGTGGAGATTGTTATTA
>SNQN01003776.1:0-10964 GCA_008642245.1 Bassia scoparia | reverse complement strand
TCCCGTATAAAATTAGTGTTACACTTTAATAAAATATGTCTCACATATATTATGAATGTGTAACACTTTTTTTTATACGGAGCAAGTATAATTTTTCATTATCACTCTCTACACTTGAGGAATTGGTATTATTGAGTGGAAATGAATATTTAAGAAGAAAAATATGCTTTTTATGATTTAATGACAATATATATCATGAGAATTGATTTTTCCTCGTATATTTATATTGAAATCAATTTCCATTACTGTTATTTAATACTTCTTCCGTTTTTTTAGTTGTTCCAGTTTCCTTTTTGGGCCGTTTTCAAATTGATGTTCCAAACCAATTTAAATTTTTTTTTTTACCTTTTACCTACACTAGTGGAAAAATCGACAAATAATATATTACAAGTGCTTTGGGTATCCAAAAACACGAAGCATTTAGCACTAAATGCTTCGGGTATTCAAAAACCCGTGGCATTTAAGTAGTACAATGCTTTCAAATTTACAACACCCGTGGCATTTACGTGCTTCCCACGACACTCCATTATTGGGGAAAAAAAATTAAAAAACAAATACATAACAAATTAACAAAACCTCTTCATTTCACGGTATACACTTCACACTCCACAACATACAGTCACCCTCTTCAACTTCATACTACACAACACAATCGCCTCCGTCGCCCACCGTTACATCAGGCTAAGTTCGGCCCCCATTGCCCGCCCTTCTCTCKGAATTTGGCCGCCATCGCACTACCCTAATTCTCGCGAAATTCATCCACAAAAGCC
This sequence comes from Bassia scoparia, assembly GCA_008642245.1. Classification (NCBI taxonomy): domain Eukaryota; kingdom Viridiplantae; phylum Streptophyta; class Magnoliopsida; order Caryophyllales; family Amaranthaceae; genus Bassia; species Bassia scoparia. The sequence goes on along the minus strand of SNQN01003776.1, from coordinate 10,194 downwards.
CTAATTTGCAACCGTCGCGCCACTGCTAGTAGTCGCCGCCTCTGACGCAGCAACCACCACCGACGCTGACGCCAACCACCCCTACCTCTACTAACGCCAACCACCCCCACCTTTGTTAACACTAATAACCCCTGCCAACTTGCCATCTCCACAGGTTCGTTCTTCACCCTTTTTTTTAAATAGTTTTTTCCCTGATTATTTACCTTGAATTTGGTTTAAATATAGGTTCAATCTTGTAAATTTGGCTAAATTTTTGAAAATTTTGTGTTAAGCATATGYCAGCTAGTCATGAGCACTATGATTTTTTTTTCGGGAAAAATGAATTTTAGGATTTTTAGCAATGGAAATTGTTATTTATTTTGTATTTTCCACCCATGAAACTTTAGGATTTTTTAGAGATTATTTGTAAAGGATGAATGAAATTCCTTTTTGGAATCTAATGTTTATGACCGCAATCGAACCCGATACATTCATCTTTGGACCAGACCTGACCCAAATTCAATGTGTTAAAATTTCTGGACCCATACCCTTGTAAATGAGGTCGAGTCGAATCCGAACCTATGCCATCACTAATCATAGTCAATAGATTTCACATATAAAAGTAGAATAAAATTTTAGTTATGTATTCAAACTTTTAACCGACCTTATAATTAGGATTCAAATAAACTAGGAATCCTATTGCATTCTATAAAACCCTACTTTTCATCATATACCGATATCCCCCTCAAAACTTTATTTTCTAAGAAATAGGAACCCTCTAGGAGGAATAGGTGAAAGAATAAAGCTCGAAATGCTCAACATACCAAAATCCTTATATTCCTAAACAAAGATCGACAAGAGTACAAGACCCAACCACACCAAAAGTGCAACAAAGAAGCTAGAAATTGGTTAAGGTCTCTTAAAACTGAGCATAAGAGGATGTCAACAACAAAAGAAATCAAATCAAGAAGAGATTACTCTTGTTTAAAATAAGATGATTGATATTTTTTAAGACATGCATAAAGTGGAGCCGAGCAAAACGCTCCAATTTAAATTAGGGTTTTTTTTTTATCGATACTTCGACAAGTTAAGTATGAGTTGCTGATTGAATTAATTATTCCTCTATTTTTATTACGTACGGTGCATCTAAATTACATTTCGGCATATAAATGTAGAATAATTTATATATTTATTTTGGCACGAGACATGCATATCTTGAGATATATATATATATTGAAATTCCTCTAATTTAAATAGGAGAGATTTTTTTAATCTCTATGGTAATCAGTTGTCACAATTTTTCTTCATGGAAACAATCTTATCCAAAATTATGTTTTTCTCTCCATGAAGACACAATATTTTTACTTCATTCCCATTAATCAAAATGTAGTATACATAAATTTGATTACTTTTTCTTGATCCATGAATGAATATTAACGCTAATAGAGAAACTTTGGAAAAAAAAAGAATGAATGAAGTTGTGTGGAGATTGTTATTATGAATGACGGTGAAAAGTAGGGTTTAATGGAAAGCCTTTTATAATCCTAATTAATGAATGTTTGTTCACATTTATACAAATCCAATATATATTATGCAAATATTGTTACAAGTTATGATAATATCCTAACTAATTAATAGGGTTTACGATGTAGGATTCATAATTTACAATCAACCGTATTAGTACTCTTGCTTCTTTAATTTCCTTTGATCTTGATCATCGTGATATCCTTGTCTTGATTCGTCATTTACTTTTGAATTTTCAAGTACTACCATAATTGTTAAAAAAAATTAGATGCTATACTTATTTGGTGCACCATGCTATTTAAATTACATTTCTGCCATTACGAATGGTACAAAAGTAATTTATATGTCGGTAATCAAATAAAAATTAAACCTGAGCATATTTTGTAAGTTAATCCAATAAATATATGTCGGTAATTAAAATTAGAGAATAATATATCTCTTTTTTTCACAGATTTTTTTTAACAATTAGTTAGCGAAAGTGTATTAAGAGATATGGACAAAGTATAAAGAAAGTAGAAACAGATATGCATGATGAATTGATGATCATAGTTAGCGATGGCAATGAGTAAGGTTTGGGTTCGATCCGCCTAGACCCAGATCTATACCCGTATATTTTTTTGAGATTCAAACCCGGCCTAGATTCGTTGGGTCTGAAATTTTTGTACCGAGATCCCATGAGTCTGACGGGTCAATGGATCTTTACATGGTCCTTAATGGGTCTTTCTTAATTTTTTGTTTAAATTGAGCATTTTAATTCAATTAAATATTTTTCTCTATTTTATATATTTGTACTAGTGACGATTATCGCTTAAATATAAAAATACCTTATAAAACCTTAACATATAACAAACCATTACAAATTACAACTGTTAAATAAAATAACAAACTCAAAGTACAGTCACAACATACAAAGAGTATAATACTAGAGAAGCCAAAGAGGCAAAGACTTTTGTTTAGAAATGAAAGAAAATATTTGTATAATTCGTGTAATAAAGTTCAGGATTTTGAAAAAAAAAAATAAATAATATATATATTTGCTATTAAATGTGTCCATAGGAGCGGGTTAATGTTATGGACCCGAATCGAACCCATACATATCATCTTTGGACCAGACCTGACCAAAATCCAATGTGTTTAAATTTCTGGACCCATACCCTTGTAAAATGGTCGAGTCGAATCCAGAGACATGCCATCACTAATCATGCAATAGATTTCAACATATAAAAGTAGAATAAATGTTATTGTAATTCAAACTTTTAAGCCGTCTTATTAATTAGGATCAAATAAAATAGGAATCCTATTGCATTTCTATAAAACCCTACTTTTCATCATATACTCGATATCCCCCCAACTAAAACTTTTATTTCTAAGAACTAGGAACCCTCTAGATGGAATAGGTGAAAAATTAGAGGCTCAAGATGCTCAACATACCAAATCCGTACTTATTCCTAAACCAAAGATCGACAAGAGTACAAGAAACCCAACCACACCAAAAGTGGCAACAAACGAAGCTAGAATTCGTTAAGTCTCTTAAAAACTGAGCTTAAGAGGGATGTCAACAACAAAAGAAATCAAACATAGAAGAGATTACTCTTGTTTAAATAAGATGATTGATATTTTTTAAGACATGCATAAAGGTGGAGGCCGAGCATAAAACGCTCCAATTTAGATTAGGGGTTTTTTTATCGATACTTCGACAAGTTAAGTATGAGTTTGCTTGAATTGAATAATTTTCCTCATTTTTATTTTACGTCGGTGCATTAATTACATTTCCGGGCATTATAAATGTAGAAGATAATATATATTTACAGTTTTGGCACGAGACATGCATATCTTGAGATATATATATTAGAAATTCCTCTAATTTAAATAGGGAGATTTTGTTAATCTCTATGGGTAATCAATTGTTCACAATTTTTTCTTCATGGAACAATCTTACCCAAAATTATGTTTTCTCCCATGAAGACCAATTATTTCTTATCCTCCCGTATAAAATTAGTGTTACACTTTAATAAAATATGTCTACATATATTATGAATGTGTAACACTTTTTTTTTTTGATATGGAGCAAGTATAATTTTCATTATCATCTCTACACTTGAGGAATTGGTATTATGAGTGGAAATGAATATTAAGAAGAAAAATACTTTTTTTATGATTCAATGACAATATATATCATGAGAATTGATTTCTCGTATATTTATATTCAAATCAATTTCATTACTGTTATTTAATATCAATTACCAAACGGGTCATTAAAGTTATGTAATTTATTATTAGTATACTGTTGAGTTATTAGGCATTCAAAGCTATTATGTATAGACTTCATTCCATGTTTTCCGTGTGAACACAACTTGGTTGTTCGGGTGTCGAAATTAGGATTTAGATTAATTACGAGAATAGACGATTATATGAGAATATTTGCATTTGTTCTCTTATAGTCTTATGTTACGAGAATGACGAATATCCTATCTTGCGCACTAATGTATTACTACTTGCTAATCTTAATATTCTCATCGTTCGTTATAAACTTATAATTATATTGGTGTTGTTAGAGCTCTCACAGTTAGAGTCTGAGATGTGGCTTCTGATTGATACCTCTAAGCAAAAATTATTAATTAAATAATTTTTAGGAGTGCTAAACTATACTTAAAACACCATGTAAACTATGTGAAGGAAATAATGATTGTAAGAATTAAAAAATTTATTTGCAAGAAAACATGATGCTAATTCATTATATAAGCGAAGGGGAAAGATGGTGTCCCTTTAAAATCTTTTAACCCTTAATGAAAATTATAAAATTATAAGTGATTGCCTAAATATCACCTTTTATAATGTGTGATTAAATGATGAAAATTCATTTATTATGTATTAATTTCAAAAAAATTAAACATTGAACATTATTTCAAAGTGTATTAAACATTAATGTGTTTGAAATTCAAAATTAAAGAATAATATTAAAATAGAGTTACAATTCAGATAAATTGATTGCTAATTTAGTATAAACCTTTTATTATGATACAACCATATAATCATTTTGATAAAATATGAGGTACAATTCAAATTACAACTTGGCATAAAACTAGTCTCTATTATATAAGCCAAGGGGAGCAATGGTGTCCCCCCTATGAAAATACATCACCCCTCATTAAGTTGGCTTTTTAGAAAATAATTTATTCGTACTTTATTTATTATACTCCGTACTAATATAAAATTATTTTAAAACTAGCATAATGAATCAAAATTCAAACCGTAATTAATTGATTAATAAAAATAACATCTTCAATTAGCTCTTAATTGAAACCTTAATTTGTTCAAATTGCTCAATCAATCAACTTTGAGTTTATAAATAGAAATAAAAAAAATCAATTAATGACTCACTAATAAATAAACAACAACCTTAAATCAATAAATAAAATCTTAAATGCAATATTTAATAAACATTAATTTGTCTTTTCATTAATTTTCCACCAATAAGTCAATCAATCACTATACAATAATTCATAGAAATAATCTCATAAAATACATTCTATTATATAAGCCAATTACAAGGGGGAGTTAGTGTCCCTCAATGAAAATACTTATTACCCCCTAAATTAGCTTTTTGATTTTTTTTTTATGAAATACACTCCTTCTAATTTTAATATTTTAAAAATACCTTAATAATCGAAAATAAAAAACGTTAATTGATTCATAAAACAACTAAAAAAAACACACACATTCTTCTATTAGTCTTTTAATTGAAACATTGATTATCATCAATTAAAAATTTTCTCTAAATCACAAATCATTTCCAATCAACAAATAAATTCCTCTTAATACACTATATGCCAATGAACATGATTGATTCCCTTTTTACATCAACTTTATCAATTGATTACCAATAAAATTATTTTCTCATAATCAATTTTTCAATCAATCAACAAAATCTATTATACAATATGTCAATAATATGGTTAATTTTCTCATTTTCATTAACTTTTTCTTCATTAGTCAATCATTACTATATAATGATAAAAATATTCTTATTAAAAAATATATATCTCACTCATTGATGAGTATAAATACTTGATCACATTGTTTTCTTTTATTCTATTAACAAACAATTCCTTTTGCCTCCTTTTCTTCTCTAATACTAATGTTGTACTATTGTGTTTGTAACTATTTTCTTTTATATTTTTTCAGTTTATTGTTTCCATTTTTTACAATTTTGCGTGTATCTGTTCGTTAGAAAATTTTACTTTAGTTTATTTTTTGCTCACTTTTGTAATTTAATTTGCTTATCAATTTCTTAGTTCATAGAGATTATTATTGATTTTTCATCACTATGCAACGTTGTTCATTTATATTTTCTATACAATAGTAAAATTTATCATCAAGATGAATATTTTTACCAATTAAAATTGAACATTACGTTTTTTTAAAAAAAAACACCGCACGCATCGCGTGCAAATTAGGTTAGTTACAACTAACCTAAGTCTCGTAAAAAAAAAATTACAACCTAAGCATTATATAATAACATAAGTGCTAAATTAGTAAATTAGGAATGTTAAATAAGAAAATTATGGTACGGTAAATTTGATTAGTTTTTTTACGGCCATTAATGCTAAATGAAACTTTGGAAGGAAAGATCTAAAAAGTGTACTAGTAGTTTCTTTAAAAAAAGTGTTTTGTTGTGCAGATTCATAAAGTAGAATTTTAAATGGTTTTATAATCCTATTATAGCCTTAATTTTATTGAATGAAAGCACACTCTTGCATAAAAAAAATCCTATTACAGTCCTAATAATATTGTTAGTAATATTTGCACTTTGATTAGATTTGTTATATTTGTATTTTGTACATCTTTTATCTCTCACTTGTTCAGCGAATTGCTAGTTATGTATTTTTTTCTTATTGGGAGCAATTGATTAACAATTTCTTGCAACAATTACCTTTTTAACTCAAATTATTCTTGCATTTTTTTTTTTTGGACAAATAATTCTTGAGCCCATTCGATGTACAATAATATTATTGTGCACTAACTATATAGTGACCTTTTAAATTGACATAGTGACCTTTAACATAATTATTAGTTTTGCAATGATTTGATCTATATATTGACATTTATTGTATAATTGTAATAGTACGTTTATGAGGTATAGAGAACCTTTTTTTTTATACACTAACAAAGTAATTAATAATCTTGAAATGACATATAGTGACATTTTGGTGCCCAAAAAAACGTACACCGGATAATGAATTTAATACTTTGTCAAAAATTTAAGTTTCTCATTGCTTTGATTTGCGATTATTAATTGCGTTGCTTTTTGAGCTGTGATTCTTCAAAACTCATACTCGTTCCAATTTAATTTGTTTTTTACGTTTCCTTTTTTGGTGTGTTCCCTTTTATTCTTTACATTTCCTTTTTCATACTTTATGTTTTTACTCATTAATATTACTTTTAATTTTACCCCTAAAATAGATCATATTACACCTTATTTATTTCCTCATCATTCTTGATTTTTCACCCAAACTTATCTCATCCACTCTTTTTTAAATATGAAAAGATTGACTTTAATTTTATTGCACTCATCTCAAACAAATTAAAAGAATAATACAATTTCCAAGTAATACTAACATAATTTATCCAAATATTAATTTTCCTTAATTGACGTGCAATTTTACAAARGTAAAAACAAATCGAAACGGAGGGAGTATCAGGTCAGTGTGARGACTTATGATTACGAAATATAAAATGTAAGTTGTGTTAATAAGAAACAAGAAAATCATGCAACTAAATGACTTATACGAAAAATGGAGCAATAACTAGATCAAATCTATCATTCATAGGAATCAAAAGCAAACTAATACGGAGTACCATACATAATAACTATTCAATCAAATATTATTGATTTTAGAAAAAAGACTAAAACCCTAATGTGTAGTCATCAAAAACATCTTAAAAAATTAATCTCTAGGATAACAATGCTTCAAAAGTCGTCCAATCTACATGACATTAGAACGTTTGCGGCGTTCTCTACTTCTCTTTCTTCATGTTGTATGTCTTCTTGCCTTTCAATTTTCTTCAAACAAACAAGAGTAATCTCTTCGGGATTTAATCATCTCAACTTGGTCTTTCCTCATACGTGCCATCTTTTTGTTGATAATATCCTTCTGAAATGCGGCTTTAAGAGATCCACAGTCGTCTTCATGAAACCAATTCCTTTTTGTTGGTGATTTTGTCGGAGTTGTGGGTTTTTTGATCTTTGGTTTAGAAAGTAAGGATTTTTGTATCCAGATCATTTTTGAGAGCTTCTTTTTTTCACCATCCATGGAGATGTAAGTTATGATAAATTTGATTAATTTTTCAGGATCCATGAATGAATATTAATGCTAATAGAGAGAAACTTTGGAAAAGAGAGAATTAATGAAGTTGTATGTGTAGGTGGAGATTGTTATTATGAATGAATGATGAAAAGTAGCTTAGTGTTTAAAAGCCTTTTATAATCCTAACCAAATGTAAGTTTACATTTATACAAATCCAAGAATATTATTATCCAGATATTGTATAGATATTATCTTAACTAATTTTTTTTATGCAAATATCTTAACTAATTAATAGGGCTTATTCGAGGATTCCTATTTCCTATTTACAATAACCACATTAGTACTCGTCTTTGATATTTAAGAATTAATTACTGGTTAATGAAAGTATATTCTTAAGAGATATGTCAAAGAATGTCAATATTCCTAATTAGTATATCTTTTTTCAACATACATTATTGCATACAGCATTAGGAATCCTACTTCGATATGGTCAAAGGTTAGTTCTTGTAATTTGTAAATTAAACTAGGAATTCTACTTCGATCTATTCTTAAGCCGCCTTATTAGGATCCTATTGCATTTCTATAAATTCCTATTTTTCTTCATCTTACGAATCATCCCACAACTAAACATACATTTTCTTCTTTAGTCAAATCCCTTCTTTCTTTCCATCCTAAGTTTCTTTTAGTCTAACAGCATGCCAGAATTCGTGGCTCCCACAAAACTCATCAAATTTACCCTAATTTACCCTCCATAGATGGAACTCGTGAAAGAGTATGACGCTCGAGAATGCTCGAAATACCAAAATCCTATACCTAAGCCAAAGATCAACAAAACCCCAACCGCAACAAAAAGTGGCAACAAAGAATAGAATTGGTACAAGTCTCTTAAACGACATCAGAAGGATGTTAAAACAACAAAAGAAGAACAAATTAAATCAAGAGATGATTGAGTTGAAGAAACATGCTGAAGATAGAGGCCGAACATATAAACGCTCCAATTTAGATTAGGGTTTTACTCTTTTTTTATCGATAGTTCGACAAGCTAATAAAGTATGAGTTGCTTGAATATTGTTGTGTAATCTATCTTTCAACTGGTTTATGATTTCGCTAGCTAGCAGCATGAGTATTATTTTTATGTTCCATATTATTGTAGAGCCATGATGAATTGATGATCAGTGCATATTTATAAGAATTCGTGAACAAGTTATAATATCTTTTTTTTTGTATATCAATCCTAATTTATGTTCCAATTATGCATCATCTTTCTTTCTTTCTTTTTTCAATCACAAAATACCCAAATGATAAAAATAAATATAAACAAATTTAGTTCTTCTTGACTACTTATTGAAAAAAAACGCCATTAAAGAGATTCATCATAACTACAGAACAAATAATAATCAATCAATCGCAAGAGACTAGCAAGCTACAAAGACGTCGTATATCGTTTAGCTTCTAATACTGTCGTAACCAATTCTCTTCTGGTTTCTATCAAGTATTATGGTCAATTTTCGTCAGTTTTTTTGGATCTCTTGGTTAGAAAGTTAGGATTCTTGTGTCGTTTTGACCATTCTTGAACTCTTTCTTTTTCACCATGCATGGAGGTTAATTATGATTGGACCATGTAGGCTAATAGAAAATTGAAAAAGATGACCTAACGAAGAGATTTCATTTAAAAAAATGTTGATCAATCGAGTTGCAAGTTTATAGTATTTATGATGATGAAAAGTAGGGTTTAAAAGCTTTCATATCCTAATATATAACATATCAGTTCACATTAGTAACATATTATTGATAAGCCTCTGATTGCGAGTATTTATCCCAATATACAGGAACTACCCTCATCCGTTACAAAATCACAATAATCATGGAATAACTATGTTCCTCCATGACCACTCTGGATGTGGAACCATTCACCAAGAGGTCGATACAGCGAGGACCAGTCGGGGCGCGGCGGGTACGGAACCCCTAATCCGCCATCATTGAAGAGACATTCAGAAAGCACTAAAGATTCAAAATTCAGTCATTACGAACTTTATGAAATTATGAGATGAAGTTAAAATTCCCGATTTATAACAAATTAGGAGGAAATAATCAGGTTCTGCAACTCACTAATATACTGCCTTCTTTCCTTTATGAAAACATCTTATACTACTATTAACTCATACAATTCAGCTGTGCCCCAGTACCAAATAATTTAGTGTGAACGCTAACACAATCATATAGAAACGATGAAGGATTCAGGCCCCTGTGCATGACCCTACTCTTATCAGCCACCTATGCTATCCTCTACGCCACTTCTCCAGCTGTACTCTTACCCATCCTGCTTTACAGATGCTATTATCTTCTTCTAACACTGTTCCCCCCTTCCTTCCCTCTCCTCTCT
>SNQN01003775.1:31129-52657 GCA_008642245.1 Bassia scoparia | reverse complement strand
GGCAGGTACAAGGCTTAGGTTCGAATTTGTGGCTACATGACTAAAAGAAATCAACCATTATAATTTAATAGTAGAAACTAAATCGCGCACTCTTCAACTCATGTGTTAAGTAATACARATTCCGACCAACAATGTGAACAAAGAATTGCAAGAGTTCTCCGGGTGCAAATTTTAGATTAAATAAGCATTGTGAAAACAAATTTAAATAAAGCCTACAATACAAGATCATTCACGAGAACTACTACCCAAAGCCATCAAGAACTCTCCTTCACAAACTAAATCACCTCCAACGTATGCTTTGCCTTCCATCTTTGCTATACCAAAGCATTTTTGTAGCTTGACAAGCGTCATTCGCATCACCAGGGTGTCCCCAGCAATCACTAGCTTCCTGAATCTTACCTTTGTCAATGCCAGCAAAGAAGAAACTGTCACGAGAGCCTCCAACTTCGGCTTGCAGCAGGACCAACCCACCAACTTGTGTCATTGCCTTAATGCACGTAATAATAGTATAGTCAATGTTATTGTAATTCAGTCAGATGATACTAGGGTCATTTAGACAAAAGACTAAATAACTTTAGAAAAAAAAAACATAGCAATATAGTCATAGATGGCACAATATAAAACAAAAGGATTCCAACAATGTAGAGTTTCTCTTCAGCTAGAGGAATCAAGGTGTCCGATACTTTTAAGCCTTTTATGAGTTGGAACTTGGAAGACAACCTCTGTTTCAATATACCATACTTATTACAAAGTAATTAATTAGCCTACGGTGTCCTTATGTACCGAAGGAACTTTACATTCTCCATTTCTCCTCCTCACCCTTTACCTTTCTCCTCTATTTCCCTACTCCAAGTCCTTTCTTCCTGGTATTTTCCTCCTCGGTCTTACTTATATTTTCCTTAGTGAAAAACTAGAAGCATTTGCCTATATTTTGTACAGTAAAAAGCACTACCAAATACCACTAGATGGCTTGACTCTTGAGCTGGTTTAGTTTTTTTTTTTTTTTTTACTTAACCCATGAGGTCCAAAGTTCAAGTTTAACAGTGAGTTTTTCCCCCTAACCTAGACGTATATGGAAGGGTACCGTCACAAGAGAGAGATGCCACATGGCAAAAATATCCTAGTGTTTTTAATGTCTTCTAAATCACATGAATAAAATAGATAAGGCTACTTACGCAGATCAGAATTGACTTTCCTATGCAGAAAGGAACAATTTGTTAGTAATTTATCAATGAAGAACGGTAGAAATAGTCTTCTGAAGCAAAAGATACAATATTGTTGCATGAAAATAAGCTTGCTGAAAATGACTGAAACAATAATATCTAAAAACAGAGTAGCAGAGTGTGGGATACATTTGCATTCTATTCAACTATTCGTAACTATTGCCAGGTTGTGATAACATCAACACCTAGAAATCATTCTGTAATATATGACCTCYATCTTCATTAACATACAAGATTACACAGTGGCAAATACCAAAGAAGTAAAAATAACTGTAATGTTAATGCAATAAGAGATGAGATACCAACATAAAAAAAAAATTAAAGTGCAAATTTCACTACTCCAGTATACTTAATAATCAAAATGGCCAAATTATGACCCTTCAAAAGAAAATGGCTAAACTATGAACTACTTTAATCAAGATTGGGAGCAGCTTAATAAAAAGAATAGCAAAAGGGATGGCTTCACTACTTTTAAATATCCTTAAAAACTTCCTGAGATCCCATACAAACTATATGAGCAAGCCAACAAGATATAAGGCAGAGGAAAAAAATTGTTGACAAAATTACTAACCTAGACTAGTAATTTTTTACCTGTTGCTAATTAAATTAAAACTATCCAATTTGCATCGGATTCGAAACTATTTACACTCATATCGTCCACATAGTATTGGATGGAGGGTCTTTATTTCAAACMAAAAATTGCTATTTGCAGTAGCACTTTTGAGAAAAGAATAACGTTTCAGTTCAGATTAAATGCTACATAGAATAGCATTTTATAAAACGCTTCATACAGTCATTTCATAGTTGTTTTAACTTTGAATTGATTTTGGTAAATAATAACATGAAAAATGCTACTTATAATCACTACTCACACTATTTTGAATAGTGACTTTTCACTCAACAAAAAATTAAAAATTGGACTTAATCCAATCCTGCATGGACAGTATGATCATATACAGTTTAATTGCAACCTGCGCAAAAATTGGTAATTTCTCATTTAGTAAAGCATTATTATAGTCAAAGACTCCTAGATTGGCACATACAACATCAATTTCACCATGTGTGTGTCATAAAATACTCAACAGGCCGCAAACTTTAGCAGATTTTGAGATGTTACATTTCAAGATCCTGTTAACTCATGGCATTAATTTTCATAATTTTAAACAACAAAAGCTGAAAAATCTTCATTTACTCTGCCTAAGCACTTGCCTATGCTGCAGACTAACCTTTTAGAAAGGTCTATAGTTCTGTGAGAAGGTCTATAGTTAGTGGTCTATAATTCCATGAAATTGGTCTTGCAAGTTGCAACTAATGCAAAATTTTGCCTATTGCACAATCAATCACCAAACCACATAGTAAATCACTAAGCTTCCGACATCTATTTAAATAATCTCCTTTGTAGTATTCCAAAATCAAGCCAATATTCATTTTGAAAATGAATATAAGATATTATAAAAATAGTTTAGCTACCAAATCCCTAATGTAAAGCCCTTTGTTGACACGACTTAAAAATTGCACAATGGCTTAATGACATTATTCAGCACAAAGAACAACTTTTTGAAACATACTTTGTATTTATCAAAGCAAACTTTAAGTAAACAACTTATATCTGGCTCAAAATAACATTATGTTAACTAAAACATTAAAAGGTTTCAACTTTTGTAACAAGAACATGCCAAAGTGTACTTAAAACCTAAAATGGCTAGAAGAGACTGAAATCTCACAAAACCATAAAAAAAAATTGAATAAAACGTAAATTGATCACAAAACCAATTGAAATAAAAATATACAATAATCAATATAAGAAGAAATACAAGCAGGACACACAAAAAACGAATCAGGATATCAAACACCAGACCATACCAAATATACAGCCCACAGACCACATGTCAACACCACAAGAGTAATAATGTGTAGYGCCGAGGAGAACCTCTGCAGCTCGGTACCACAATGTCAATATCTGCAATTCTGGAAGCATGGATGATATCAGTAATCATCATTAATCGTTCCCAACAATATGTAAAGCTAAGACATAAATGAATCGACAAAGTATACACATAAACTCTTCTGCATTTTTCTAATTCATAAATGCAACCAATTTACCACTGTGAGCAGAAAATGTAGTGCTAAGACGGTAACAAGCAAACTAACAATGATGAAGCCACACAACTATCAGCAAAAGAATTGGAAACAATAATTAAAAATATCCATAAAAAAGAAAGCTCAGAAAATAGCATGATAAAGCAAGAGTCTTTTCATTGTAAACTAAAGATTAAGACTAAATAGCTCAAGTACAAGTACCTTAAACAACTATACATCCATGAAAAAAGACCACTTCTATCTAAGCAACAAAATCTTAAATGAAGACAACCCAAATCAAATCTGATAACATAATTTATGCAAACATTACATAGCAAAATCATACATAAAAAAGAATCTCAAGCACATAAATAATAAGAAAGATTCAAACTTTAATGGTAAGGTGAAAAKGGGYTGTTGTTATCAGAAACCCATTTGAAGTTTTAAACGAAAGGATTCGAGAAYGTGAGCTTTAAACGCTAATTGACTATCAAAACTATTTATAAAMATTTCACCTTAATACCAAGATTYGTTCTTTTCATAAAACAAAACATCATTGACAACTTTAAATCTAYCAATTTGGAAATCTAGCTCACAAATTCGGAAATCAAGCTCASAAACATCATTACAAAATCAAGCTCACAAATTTAATCCAATTTTTTCGAAACTTCAACAGAACTCMAATTTGGAAATCTACCAATGTTAGTGGTAAAACACACATCTAAAATAACCCACAAAAATTCAAACCTCAATATTTGATTCAGTCACCCACACATTCACGGCAAGACCAAAAATTGTAAATCAATCAAAATGTTAAACAAAAACAACAAAACCATACCAAAAAAGAAATCCAGAAATATACCCAAAATTTGACACGCACAAATCTCACTCAAAACCGATCCTATCAGCAACAGGTATCACGAATTCGAGCCCCAAGAACACCCAAACAAGGTCGCACAAAATGGAATCTTAATTCTCCAAAAAAGACTTCAAAATTCGACCTTTGAAGGCACCCAAAACTGCTCAGAAATTATGCTCAAAATGGGCTCTAATATCCCCCAAAATTGTTGAAGGCTCGAACCAAAACCCCCAATTTTTTCGCACGAATTGAAATTTAAACCCCAAAAAACCCAGTTCACAAGAACCCTAGCCCCAAAGTTCAAAAATCAACCTAGATTTTTGGGCCAAAAATCGAAAAAGAGAAGGGGGAAGAAGAAGAAGGGAGAAATTTAAGGATTAGATSAGTGAGAGGGAGAGATTTTGTGAGTTGAGTGAGTATGAGTTAGGGAATGCGATTAAGAAGATGAGAGAGAAGGAAACGACCAAAACAAAAGAGGACGGCGACGGTGAGGGAGAAAGGAAGCCGGCGACGGTGAGGGAGAAAGGAAGCCGGTGAGGGGTGAGGGGTGAGGGGTGAGGGGTTTTGGGGTTTGGGGGTTTGAGCGTTGTGTGAGATTTGAATGGAGTGAGAGTTGTGAGATGAGAGATGAACGGAGTGAGAGTGAGAGTGTCTTGTTTTTTGAGTTTAACATTTAATGATATTTGTTTTTAGTTTTTTTTTAAAAAAAAAAAATTAGCGACCGAATTATCGGGCGCTAAAAGCGACCGATAATTCGGTCGCTAATTTGTTTTATATAGGCGAGGGTAATAAAGCTCCGCCCGCCAAAGGTTTAGTTCCTTTGCGACCGATTTATCGATCGCTAATAGGCTATTCCTAATAATGCTTGTATCCTTGATACTACTGATCGCTTTGTTGATGAATATGAGCGATACTTGAGACTTAGTCCAACTGTTTCACGACGTATACTGCATTAGTCAGGAAATTGATTTGCTTGTCTTAGTTGACTATATTGCTAGTGATGCTTCCCTCCGTAGAATTTATCGTAGACATGCAATTATGATCTGTTTGTTTGCACGTTTCCTATTTGTCCATGGAAAGCCAAATGTCGGTCATGCTAGCATTATTTCTATTGTTGAGCAATGTGAGGCCAATCGTACTCCAATGTCGTTGTGCACGGGGGAGTTATTCATGATGCACGACCGTCTTAAGAAGGATGCGTATGCGCCCTTGTCTGGATGCCYTATTTTAATGTAAGTACAATATTTTGTCTAAATATTTGCAAAATAGTGCATTTATACAAATATTATTGCTTGTTTATTCGTGTGATGACTAAATATTGCACATGCTACTTTTTCATGAAAGATTTGGCTGATGAAGCGTTTAAGCCTAGTTAAGGCGCCCCAGAATCCTGTCAAATATTATGCTAAGGGATTCTTATTCTTGTTGACCGTGGCATTTTCGTGCGGTGGACTGTCCCTTGGTGGGGTATTAGGAGTATGGTGCATACCTTCTTGTCTTCATATGTGCACATGGCTAGCTTGATTGCGTTGACCTTTTATTTCCCTTCGAGGATGATGAGGTAATTCGAGAAAGTTAAGCTTATTCCTGTTGTTGGTACGGTTCGTCCTAAGGACAAGCGTTTGCATTCGGGCAATGCAATAGAGTGGGAGAAGTACTTGGAATCCCATTCTACACTTGAGGTGACTCCACTTGCTCGAGGTGACCACAACATTTCTGCTCATTACCGTGTTTGGATGAATGACACTGATGTGATGAGTCGTGCTGAGGCAAGATGCGYGGAGCAGAAGGACCATTACACGAGTAAGACACTGGACTGTGACTCTATTGAGACCCCAACTGCTAAGTCTGGAGCTATTTCTGCTAAGGACAAACTTAGTCCTAAGATGGTTCCCATTTGAAGTAGGCCTGAAAGACTTCCTCCTTTGAGGAGTAACTCAAATGTTACTGAAACAAGACATGGGCCTAAAGAGATGCTTGGAGGGGATGCTAAAGGAAAAGGGAAGGCTGCTGTGGAAGATAGACCCAAGAGACACAAATGGGTGAAGAAGCTTAAAGGTGAGAGCTCGGGTGCAAAGAAGGAAGATGCAAAGGAGCAAGAAGAGGAGAGGAAGGAGTGATTACTTTTTTCCACAACTCTTGTTTAATTTAATGTTTGTTTTAGTAATGAGTTAATAAAGTGATTGGCCTGTGAGCCACTTTTGCATGTAATAAGTGAATTTGAAACTTGAAGWATCCTTTTGCGTTGTAGTTGGTCAATTTTAAATAAAAGTACTAATAAATTACAAACTTGCTAATCCCAAAACRAGTAGGGAACTTGTCATTGTGGCCGAGCCTCAAGGTAAGGGTGCCTACGTATCCCATAAGGAATCAGGTCATCCGTAGTTCAGATGCATCGTGCTATTGTATTGTTAAGACGCGGTGCCCTGTATGCCTTAGACGTAGTATTTCTTGAGCTGGTCTAAGTTGGTGAGGCTGTAGAAATTATCACCATTCGTGTCCATTAGTTGAACTGCCCCTTTTGGTAAGATCTTGTTGACAATGCCCAKTTTGAACGAAACTTTTCTCGAGGATCTAGGACTATTTTGCGTAGTGCTTTAAGAACCAAATCACCTTCTTTGATGCCTCGTGATTTGACTCGTTGATTGAAGTACCGTTTGACCCTCTTTTGGTATCCTTGCACAAGATGCAAGGCTRCTAGCCATTTTTCATCGAGCAAAGCTAACTCGTCGAATCTCGCCCTTACACATTCTACTTCTGGGAGTTTTCTTTCTAGGATAACGAGTAAAGACGACATCTCTAGCTCTACTGGTTAACAGCTTCGGCACCGTAGACCAGTGAAAACGGAGTAACTCCCGTTGAAATGCGAATAGAGTTCCTGTAACCCCATAGAGCGATGTGTAGCTTTTGCGACTAATCTCAATAATTCTCCGTCATCTCAGAGATAATTGTTTTGAGATTATTGTTGACGGCTTCAACTTCCCCATTRGCTTGAGACCTGTATGGTGATGACTTGTGGTGTTGAATCTTATACTTGGCGGTCAGATCTGTACACTCGACTTTAAAGTGGGTCCCGTTGTCACTAATGATCTCATGAGGAATCCCATAGTGACAGATGATGTTGTTTTCTTTGAATTTTGCCACGTGCTTAGCCTGGAGCTTAGCATATGACGCTGCTTCGACCCACTTTGTGAAGTAGTCTATGGCCACAAGTATGAATTCATGACCTCCTTGCCCGAGCGGTGTAATCTTCCCTATTATGTCTATTCCCCATGTAGAGAAAGGCCATAGAGAAACAAACGTGGATAGGAGAGACGGAGGAACATGTTGTGTAGTAAATTATTTTTGGCAGGTGTCGCACGTACGTACTATACGGACGTATTGCATGCAATCCCTTTCCATGGTGGTCCAATGATACCCCAATTTGATGATCTTAGAGGCCAAGAGCCTGCTATTCATGTGGGTGCCAAAGATCCCATCATGGACGTGATCCATGACTGTTTTGCGTACTTGTTGAGTGATGCAAAGTAGGTGGAGACCGTTGTAGAGGCACATGTAGAGTTCTCCGCCTTGAAGTAAGTACTGAGATGCAAGATGCCTTACAGCCCTTTGTTGCGTTTTGGTTGCACCTAGGGTATTTGCTAGTTTCTAGGTAGTCCTTGATATCTTTKTACCATGGCTCTTCGGGATCGAGGTTGGGCACCTCATTTGTTTTGTCTAAAGTGCAAACGTTTGCTATTTCTTGTCTTCGTTCAATGACTAAGGGAATTTGGGCCACTAAACTCGTGATTCGCACCATGGATGTGACCTTTGCTAGTTCATTTGCAAACTGATTGTCTTCACGTCGTAGATAGGTGTATTAGACTTCGTCTACCTGGGATGTAATGTTCTCATGATAGGACTGATACGGAGCAAGGCTTTCACTTCGTACCTACCATCGTCCTAAAATCTGGTTTATGATGMGTGAGGAATCACCATATACCCGTAATCTCTTAAAGTKAAGTGCAACGGCAACTTACAGACCTAGAATACATGCTTCGTACTCTGCGACATTGTTAGTGACGTCGAAGTCGAGCTTGACGAAAATTGGGGTGTGGTCCTCTTGTGGTGAGATTAGAAGCACTCCAAGTCCACATCCTTTTTCATTTAGATGCGCCGTCGAAGTATAATGAACAACTGTCTTCCTCCGTCATCATAAGTTCCTCGTCGGGAAAGTCAAAGTCCTCAACAAGGACCTCGTATGAAGACAATACTACCTTTGATGGATTTTAGAGCCACCAACTTAAGGTCAAATTGGGTGAGCATAACCATACATCTAGACATACGTCCGTTGACTGCTGGCTTTTCAAAGAGGTATTTTAGAGGATTCCCTTTGCATACGATGTGTACGGTATATGTGAGCAAATAATGTCRAAGCTTTCGCGATGCCCACACTAAAGCCAAGCATAGTTTCTCTAGGGCAGAGTATCGTTCCTCGTATGGAAGGAACTTCTTACTGAGGTAGTAGATTGCATTTTCCTTGYCGTCGATTTCTTGAGCGAGCATTGCTCCAGCGGCGGTGATTGTTGCTATAAGATAGAGTCGTAATGGATGCCMAGGGCGAGGATTGGTGAGGTATCCTTTGATCTTATTGAAAGCTTGTTGGCAACTATCATCCCATTTCTTGGGTGCATACCTTTCCTCAATTTTTTTAAGATAGCTTCATAGACCATCGTGAGCTTGGATATGAACCTGCTGATGTACTGGAGTCAACCCAATAACCCTCGAATCTCCTTTTCATTTTTCGGTGGCCAAAGTGACATGATTGCTCTGATCTTTGTTGGATTGATCTCGATGCCTCGAGAGCTGATGATAAAACCTAAGAGCTTGCCTGAAGTGACTCCAAATGCACATTTTTGTGGATTGAGACGCATGTTGAATTGTCGGAGTCTCTGCATGAACTTCCTTAGTGCAAGGGTATGCCCTTCTTGATCTTTTGACTTGACGATCATATCGTCGACATAGACCTCTACTTCTTTGTGTATCATGTCATGAAGTAAAACAGTTGTAGCCCATTGGTATGTGGCGCCTGCATTTGTGAGACAAAAAGGCATCACAATGTATCAATATAGTCCYATGGTGTGGTGAAGGTTGTCTTTTCCATGTCYTCTTCAGGCAGGATCTGGTGTGTTGTCTACGAGGACGTCTATGTGTGGTARAGGGAAGTCGTCTTTCGGACTTGCTTTGTTTAAGTCACGAAAATCTACACACATTAGAACTTGTCCATCTTTCTTAGGTACGGGAACCACATTTGGTAATCTTCATACTGATATAAACCATGTGTAAACTTTTCGGAATTTTCTAAGCTAGGTTACTATTTAAAAAAAATCATTTTTGAATTGACAGTTTTCGGGTTTCAGATACGATTTTTGATTTTTCCTGATTTTTTTGTTCATCAATTATTTACAAAATTTTTTGTGAATATTCTATTTACAGTAAGAGACTTTGTGTAAAATTTTTAGAATTTTCAAACATGATTTGCTATTTTAATAAATTTGTTTTCGAACTGACTGTTTTCTGGGTTGTTGACTCATTATTCAATTTTTGTTTATTTTTTAGTATCTATAATTTACGAAAATTGGTGTCGATTTTCTATATACATTAATACACCTTTTGTGAAATTTTCATAGATTTTTGTGGAGTTTTAGTATTTTAATAAATTCTTATATCAGACTGACAATTTTTTACTACAAAATATGTTTTGTTATTAAAATTAATCAAAAATGTTTGGCACGAAAATACATGTTAATTGTGATATTTTCAGAGTTATTATACATATTCAAAGTAATTTTCAACCATTGAAAAATATGGCTTTTAAGGTTTTTTAAAAAAAACATAAATGAATGGTTATTATATAAGCATTGAAATTAATCTTTAAAACATGTTCGTGGTTGACTTTTGAAGGTTTTTGTGGGGTTTCAAAGGAATATATATTGCTGTAATTTTGTGTTAGGAATCAATCGTAATTGATTTCTATTTGGTTGTAGAAGGAATTTCTCCTTRAGTTATTATTGAWGTAAAAGTAATTTGCGGGATTGTTTCATTTTCAAGGTACGTACTACTTGCGGAACCCTTGATCTTAATGTTTGTTTTAGGATGTTTGAGAACTTAGAAGCATGAGTAGGAAACATCCATGGAATTGTTTGGTAGTCGCAAATGAATCATTTGTTTGTGTCATGGCCTATATTTGTGGAAATTGAGGAATATTGTGGAAATTGGTTTGTTCATGAAGTGTGWTATAAAGGTTGTTAATTAGTCATTTATCTTTAATTAATTGATTTGGTCTATTGGGGAATTAAGCGGAGTCAAGTATAACTTGTTCCATGAGGTAATTTTTAATACAAGGATRAATTAAGTGGGGTCAACTATAACTTGCTCCATGAGGTGATTTTCCTACTCGTTCATGACATGAAGTATGAATTGAGTAAAGGGAAGTATTCAAGTCTTAATGACGAGGTTAGTTGGCTTGTCTAACAGGTTCATTAATTAAAGGAATGGTTTGTGTTAAAAATAATTGGTATGTGCGTGTTTTGTGGTCTTGTTTGGAAGTTGTTAAATAATTTACAGTTAAATAATAAAATATGAATGAGCAATAATAAAACTCTGGATTTGTGCACGTCTAGAGTATTGACAACTCGGGGTTGGGGTTGCGATTTTATTTTCTTACTTCCGAGGGTCGTTTAATCAACGCGTCTCTCTTCACTTATTTTATAACAGATTTTATCCAAATTGGGATTAGTTGGAGATCTCATCTAACTATGGTGACGGAGTTGCGCCCGTTCGCCATCTGGTTTATTGAACTTTTTGATGCCTTTCGACTGGGAGGCTTGGGGGATTGAATTGTGACACCTTATGTGTCTGGTTTAAATTGTGGCACCTAGTTTGTCTGGGATTGGACAACCTTGTGTGTTCCTCAAATCATAAATAATGTAATGAACTATAATGAGTCAGGTGTTGAAGCAGAGTTGAACTTTTCGTACAGGTGTTAAGGTTGAGTTAAACTGTCTATTCATGTAATAGGTTTGATGTTGATTTTTTTTTTTTGGTATTGAGGTATAGTGGATCAAATGTATATGTTAGGTGGTTTAGGTTATGAATACCACCTTTGAGTTTTCTTATATATATAAAATGTTGTTGAGTGGTTATGAACATCACCGTTGTGTTTTTCTTTGTTTCTCGAGTAGTTGTGGTAACTTGGTATGTCTAGTTTATAAGGGAGGTGTTGTCTGTTTGTTTTCTCGTTTCGTAAGTTGTATGTACTCAGCTTTGCTGATTGCGTGTTTTATGTTTGTGTGTGTCGTGCACATTTTTTTTTCTTTTGGTGGACCTGTGATTATCCTTATTTCATTTGGAAATTATGGGGAGCATACTTTTCACATGATTGTGCAGGTTGTTGATGGCTATACATGCGCATTTGCAACGTTTGGGTCATGGGAGCTGAGTGTTCGAGTGTTATATTCTTGAATTATTGTTTAATGTCCTGTCTGAAAATTTTAGTATTTTATAATTGGATTAAATGGTTTTCAAGTTTCGTTAGTTTGCCAAAATATTTATCCTTGGTTTTGAATAAAAGGGCCAAAGTTGGTTCGAAGTTGTACGGTTTTAAATTCTTTAATAGTTTTCCTAGAAAGTTTTATTAATTGGTTTCGTCATTTTTTCGGTGTAATATTCTGAATAAGCCAAAACGTTTTAACACGTTGCTGTAACATATCAGTAGTTCTTCGTATCTTCAAATAAATATTTAACAGTATAATGGGAGAATTATTTGGGTGTTACACTTTCAAATGCCTGGGTTTGAGTCATCCCGAGCGAAGTGTAAGTGCGCCGGCGGCAGAAGCGCGGCCTGCCACCATTGCCATTGTTATTGCCATTGTTGTTGTTGTTGTTGTTGTTGTTGTTGTTGCCATAGTTGTTAGGAATTTCAACGGCATTGAAGCTTGATACACCCTTAGTGTTAGAAGAATCATTCTTTTTGCTGTAGGCTCCTTTGTTGTTGTAGTTTTCTTTGATGAGGTAATCATTAATCTCAATGCTGATGCGGTAGACCTTGTCAAAAGTTCCCAAATCTAAGTACCGAAGGTGGTTGCGGTATTTCAGGAGCAAGTTGTTGATGAAGATTTTCACCGACTCCATTTCTAAAGGGGGATTCACCATTTGAGCAGCCACTTCCTTCTAGAGAGCAAGGTAAGCGGTAAAGCCTTCATTTTCATCTTGCTTCATGATTTCAAGTTTCCTAAGAGAGGTGGAAACTTGTATGTTGTTGTGGTATCGCGTCATGAACGCCTGAGTGATGTCATCCCAAGTGGCGACGTCCTTGTCGGGAAGTAAAAAGAACCACTTTTGACTGATTAGATCGAGCGACATGGGAAAAACATTAGGGAATAAAGMAGCATCGATTCTCTTAATGGCCATTGTGGCCCTAAACCCCTTCAAATGGAATCTAGGATCGTCAGTTGGCTTGAACTTTGGCAAGTCTCCAGCAGAGAATTTCTCGGGGATCTTAGCTGAAAAAATGKCGAAAACGAAGAAATTGCGGATATTCAAACTAAAAATTGAAAAATCTAACCTGAGAGGAATAGATCTAACGCCATGAAAACGCAAGGAGTATGAAAGAGGGGATARAATGAGATGTAGAGGAGAGAGAATTGGTGACTGCTTGGAATGAGAGAAAGAGGAGAGATAAGGGAATGAGAGCAGAGAGGAGTGAGGACAGAGGCGGATTGTGTTGGTTTAATTAGGGTTTGGCGGTTTGTTTCATATATAATGTATTGTATTGTAAATGGGTCGTGGCTTTTTAATTTTGTTATTGGGCTTCACCAAACATTAAAAGCTGCGGTTTTTACAATAACCGCAGCTTTTGTGTTACGCTCAATTTTTTCTTTTGCTCTAGAATGGGTTAAAAGTTGCGGTTATTGTAAAAACCGCAGCTTTTGACCTATTTGTTTACTAGTGGAGAGAATGCTCATCCAAAAAGTTGTGAAATGAATAGAAGAGCTCCCTATTTATAGGCAAGCGTCGAAATCGGCCAAAATTGGGAACTTTTGGGCGCAATTACGCCCAAAATTGGGCGCAATTTAACCCATTATCGACCTGGATTTTGGCCAATTTTTCTTGCCTCGAATAGCGTGATTGCGATTGATAATATCGTAATATAATCGTACGTGATTTTATACGATTATTATTTGATATTATTGYTATTGCATCGGATATCATTGCGATATTTGAGATTGTTTTACCTCAAATAGCGAGATTGTAATGAAATACTAGCTTAATATAATTTTATAAAATATATACGTAATTTTATACGATCAAAGTTGATATTATTGCGATTACGGCTAATATTACCACAATGCTCGGGATTTTTTGCTTCCTCGAGATGCGTGTCTCGAGGCGAAAATCCCGGGATGGCCTGCTTTGCTAGTTTTTGCGTTTTTGCTTAAGAAATTCTTAAATATTAAACCATAAATCGAAATATTATGAAAACAATATATAATAATTCCCTGTGAAAAATAGGGTGTTGTGCTAAAATTTTGTGAATTTTGGAATTGTGTTCATAATTTATTTAATTATCGCAAAATTAAAACTTATTTTTTGAGGTGCTAAATACCTGGAATAGGTGTTAGCTGTAAGGGAATCTGCCTTTTTTTGGCCATGTCAGGGTCGTAGCTCTCTTTATTTGACTTGTGTATTGCGAGGGGTGTCATATCATTGGTTGTTTTGGSCTAGGGGCAAGTGTATGTATCTATAGATGCCCCCACTTTGGCTGAGTTTGCAGAGAGTAAAATCTCGTAAAATAAAGCCAAAGTACCCGGTACCTGCAAAACAAACGTGTTAGTTTTATCTCCAACTGCGGTTGCATGTTGTTTGCTTGTCTCTATTGCTAACACTTTTGCTTACGTTTCCACCTATGTTTCTGATTCCACCGGGGCTCCGTGCTTCGATCTTTGGGGGGAATTTCCACCTATGGTTCTGATTCCACTAGGGGTTTTCTGCTAACAGGTTGTCCACCTCGATACTTCYGTTAGGACTTCCTGGGAACTATTATCTCAATGTCCACTCCGATGCCTCCGTTAGGACTTTATGGGGAATTACTRCGGTGTCCATATCGATGCCTCCGTTTGGACTTCTTTGGGGAAAATGAAATGGTGTCCGTATAGATGCTCTCGTTTGGACCAGGTGCTTGCTTGAAATTTTTTACCCCATCTCGGCTAGTCATCTGGGAAGATTAACATACTGGTAACGTAGCAAATAGCCACGATCGCGTATAGCGACTGTCTTTTTGTAGGTGCATGCTTGATCTACTACTGTATCCCATCTAGGCTAGTCATCCAAGAGAATTAAACTTGAGGTAACATCGGGTATAGTGACGACCGCGTATAGCGAATGTCTTTTTGTTGTTGCGTGCTTGATCTACTGTATCCCATCTCGTCTAGTCGTCCGGGAGAATTAAAATGGGGGTAACATCGCGTATAGCCACGATTATGTATAGCAATGTCTTTTTGTAAATGTTTGCATTGCGTATACACAATTGGGCTAACGCTTGGCTTTTGCGAGGATGATATGACATTGACTGGGGAATGTGTGCTTTGACTTTGATCATCTTTCGACCTTCACTTGATTATGGATATTGCTTCATTGTGACTTTGCATTCGCTTACGGCTTGCCGTAGTTCTATAAATGTATTTTTGTAGCGATYCGATGACTTTCGGGCCCATTTGCTTGCTTAGTTGGGGTTATGGCATATCAGCGAATGTATACACCTTCTTGAAATCCTTGKTGTATATAAAATTTGTGAGTGGAATTGTGCATTCCGTTAGCCATATAGGTTCACAGGGGAGAAGCAGTACTCTTTCTCACCCTTCAAGTGCTTGCCTATTGTTCCTATTGCTAGTAAATTATGCATTTTGGTCATTGTGCTTGAACCCCGCTGAGGTGAGCTTCGCTGCCTTTTACTTGTATGTTTTCATTAAATGCTTAATGATTTTAACCACATTTTGCTGCAAGTGAAGTGGCGTCCATGGAGGCGAGTGGGGAATGCAAGACCAAGGAGGCTCGCTACAGCGGCTAAGCTCGCCAAAAGGCGATGTCTTTTCTGGGGACCTCAAGGGCCTGTCTAGTACCTTAGGGAGCGCGTAGTGAGGTAGCATAACCWTTCTGAGCCTGCAGTGCCTCGGGATCCTCCAATCACTATGATGGATGAGGAGCTGTTGGTCACCACGTTGTCCAACGAATTGAGTCATGGTGAGGCGGTGGAGTACCACCTCGTACTTGGTGACAGGGGTCAGGATGCATATGCGCGTTTTGTGGAGGAGGGACTAGCCCCCCGAGTCGAGCTAGTTGCTGAGGTATGAGTCTTGCTTATCCACTCCATTTCTTTGCATTTGATTGCCGTTAGTTGTGCACTAACATTTGCTTGGCTTGTGCAGCCTGATTATGACCTCTCTGAGATCCCCTTTGCTGAATTGGGGATTCGTCCTAGCCAAGACGAGTTCATTGGGCTTGCTCCTTCGGCCGCTTGGCACGCTCAGAACTTGATTYCCCCTAGAGCTGGTCAGGTAAGGAACATTTCGATTTTGCCTTTTCTTGCCAATACTCACTCATGTGCTGACTTGCCTATTTTTTTCAAAATAGATGCCTTGGGCTATAATAGAGGCCTGGAAATATGCCTATTGTCAACTTAGAGACTCAGTAAGTGCACCAAATCTCATGTTTTCAATGTTTTGTAGGTTCAAGAACCCTCTTTTGACTTGAAAATCCTTGTGCAGGTTCGTCAGGGCGACGATGAGGATGCTGCTGATGACGACGACAATGTATAGATGAGATCGGTCCCTGACCGGGGTGGAGCTTCGACTTGCTGTTCTCAACCTGGAACCACTTCTTAGTTAACCATACCGGCACTTGTAGAAAAACCATCATATAATGCTGGTCATTTGTTGCGGTTATATAAAAGGCGCAGCAAATAACTGTTATTTGCTGCGRTTTTATAACAACCACAACAAATAACTGTWATTTGATGTGGTTATTATAACAACCGCAACAAATAAAAGCGTTAAAAATTGAGTATAGCTTACATGCTGCGGTTATTTGGCTAAACCGCAACATATACTATGTATTAAAAATAAATAAAATATACTCCACAAACATCCCCTTAGCGTCGTATACTCGTATGTGTACATGGAGTATATAATAAACCCTAATTAACCAACCTTTTCTCTCTCTCTCAATACCCATTTCTCATTCTCTCTCCTCTCATACTCCATTAGATCAAGTCCTCAACCGACCTTCTCTCTCTCCTCTCTTTCTTTCACTTCTCTATCCTCTCTTTTAGATCTGTCCTCTACCACAACCACCCTCCTTGAACAAACCACCTCACGATTTGCCTCTACGCCGCCGCCTGACTTAGCCACAACCACGAAGGGACGCGCAGATGCATTTGCTTCTTCTATACTAAGATTAGTTGTTTTCCTTTTTCTAATAATCTAGTATTTGTTTTTTTTAACTTCTGATTCGCTTTAGAATTTTCGTTTTTCATATTCTAGGTTCAAATAAGGGTTTTCTGGTTGTAATTTTTAAAGTTATTTTTTTTTAATTTCCTATTTCGTTTTTTCGGTTAATAATCTATGGGTGGATTCCATTTTGTTTATTTTTTTATTTCGGGTTTTTGTTTTAACGGATTTTGTTAATTAATTTTGATTTTTCGAGAATTTTCGTTTTTTCTGTAAATTCTTCTAGATCTGGAGTTTGTTTTATTTTTTCTTTTGATTTTTGTTGGTTTTTTGAATTTCAGCTAAAAATTCTATAGAATCTGATGTTATTAAGATGATCATACATCACAAACCCTAATCCCTTTTCTTGTGTTTTCATGATTGTAATTTGTGTTGTGGTTTTTTAGGCATCGAAATCCTCCCGAACCCATCTGCAGTTTTGCTTTCTCTTTAACTAAAACGCTAAACATCATGAAGACTCAGAACATCGAAAACAGGTAATTCTCAGATCTAATTGCCCTAATGCATGTTATCTACTGGTTTCTTTGTTTTTTCTTTGTAAAATTCATACTTTGATTTCTAAGGATCATGCTTTACTTTTGTTGTGGATTGATGTGTGGAGACTTAAACACAGTCATTAATGTCACAAGGATGTTCTAAATTCTGTGCATTAGCTTGGAAGTGATTTGATTGTGATTTGTTTAAGCATTAACTGTTAAGTATATATCTTGATCAACATATATGGACGAAGTATAAATTGTGTTGCTTGTTTACATATGGTTGTCCTTGTCGATGTGTTATTTTGTTAATGGTAGACTTGTAGCTATTAGTAATTTGTTACTGGAGTCTTCGTTTTATATAAATCATAAAAATTAATAAAGTCAAATTCTGACCAAACACAGAACATAGTTAATTAGAGCTGATGCTTTGTTTATTTGTCGGCTGTAATTTCTAATAAAATCGTAATCTGACAAAACACAGAACAAATATAGACAGCATAAGGTAATGTCTGCCTGTTTACATATATTCTGGTGTTAATGAGTTATCATCAAACTGCTTTGTCTAATGTAGTCGTTTATTGTTTTTTGTTTGTTTGTTTGTACATATAAGTTTGTTTGTTTTTTAACATTTTCTCATTCAAATAATGATATAATAGACGATAGCATGTATATATGTATAAAATTTGCAATATATAGACAATCTCGTATAGATATATACTTGTAGTATATATATATATATATAGGGATGTCTATATATTGGATTTTTTTAAAGAAAAATAATATAGACTATTTGCTGTGGTAATGGCTAATAACCGCAACAAAAAGTGTTTATTTGCTGCGGTTATTAGCCATAACTGCAGCAAATAGTACTCATTATTTGCTGCGGTTACAACCGCATCAAATAGTCATTTGCTGTAGGCTCATTTGATGCGGTTTTGAACTGYCGGACCTCAGCAAATGACCCTTTTTTTACTAGTGCAGGAACCTCTATTGTAGTTCCTTTCCATGATGAGCTGCAGGACGAGTCTACCTTGTAGGTGCTAGCGTCACTTGGTTTTTCGACGTGTCGGCAACAGTAGATGTACTTGTCACCTATAGGAAAGGGGGATGACTCTAGCTTTTTGCATTTGTTGATTTTAGGATTTAGCTTAGACCTGCCTAGAATTAGTTGTTGACTTTTGCTCGACTTGACTCGAGTCTAGGTTAGACTCGAGTGTTTGTGTACATATGACTAGACTTGTGTGTGACTCTAGACAWAGCTCTTTTTTGTAATGTTGAGCTTTGATTACAAGTTGCAAAAGCCAACTTGCTAAGTATATGCAATGCATGTATTTAAACTTCTAAGACGACGTTGATCATCTTACGTTGCTGTGTATGTTGCGTTGCGTTGCGTTGTTGAGGCGAATGTCGGCCCATTCCTCTTTGAAAACCCAGGGAAGGACCTAACTTTGACCAAGAACTGCGTGCCATYGTGCATGGGAGCAGCTAGAAGAAGCAAAATCAGCCAAAAATAGCTGAAACTGGGCGTAATTACGCCCAGAATCAAGCTATTTTTGCTCGAATGTTGATTTTAGGCCAGTTTGATTGGCTTAATTGCTTATAAATAGGGGTTTTTGTACGCCCTAATTAATTCATTATAGCCTTCTTAGTGCTTATAAACCTCTCTTACATTGGTTTAGACATCATTTAGTTCATTACATCAAAGAGTTTGCAACAAATCAAATGGGGAGAGACTTTGCTAATGCTTTGAACGATGTGCTTGGAAACTTGGATTCTCGTGAAAGGGAGGACCTTGCAAGGCTGAATTGTGACTTTCTCTTGACTTTAAGGAAAAAAATCTCGATACAAACCTCTTTTATGCTGCTATAAGTTTGTGAAACCCATTAACGCACTGTTTTCRTCTTCGGTTCAAGGAAATTGTTCCTTTGCCTAAGGAACCTGGTGCTATTATTGACTGGCCTGTTGTAAGTCTCCCTTGTATCCCTAATACTGCTGATCGCTTTGTTGATGAATATGAGCGATACTTGAGACTTAGTCCAACTGTTTCACGACGCATAGTGCATGGTCGCGAAATTGATTTGCTTGCCTTAGTTGACTATATTGCTAGTGATGCTTCTGCTGTAGAATACTGTATGATTGCACTTATGATTTGTTGTTTCCCCAACATTCCTGTTTGTCCATGCAAGGAATTCGGTCATGCTGTCATTATTTCTATTGTTGAGGCAATGGTGGCAACCGTACTCCTATGCCGTCTGTGCACGGGGAGTTATTCATGATAGCTCGACACCGTTCTAAGAAGGATGGTTGGGCACCTTGTTTGGATGCCCTTTTTTACTGCAGGTTACAATATTTTGTCTGAATATTTGCAAGATAGTGTATTGATAAAATATAATGCTTGTTATTGTGTGATGACTAAATATGTGACATCTATCTTTTCATAACAGATTTGGATGATGGAGAGCGTTTGAGCCTATTGAGCACCACAGAGTCCTGTCAAATATTGCTGCTAAGGATCTTTTCCCGTAAGAGGTCCAGGTCAACAAGATCTCAAACATGAGTGGATTCTATCCTTTTGACCGTGGATTCTCGTGCGGTGGATCTCCTTCATAGGGGTATTATGAGTATGGTGCATAGCTCAGCTTGTCTCATATGTGCCATGCAGTGCCTAGCTTGACTCGTGACCTTTTATTTCCCTCGAGAATGATGAGGCAATTCGGGAAACTTAAGCTTATTCCCGTAGTTGACACGGTTCGTCTTGAGGACAAGCGTTTGCATTCGGGCAATGCAATAGAGTGGGAGAAGTACTGGGAATCCCATTTTACACTTGAGCTGGCCCCACTTGCTCGAGGTGACCACAACWTTTCTGCTCATTACTGTGTTTGGATGAATGCTACTGATGTGGAAGATAGACTCAAGAGACGCAAATGGGTGAGGAAGCCTAAATGTGACAGCTCGGGTGCAAAGAAGGATGATGCCAAGGAGCAAGAAGAGGAGAGGAATGAGTGATTGCTTTTTTCCACAACGTAACTCTTGTTTAATTTAATGTTTGTTTGATTAATGAATTAATAAAGTGATTGGCCTGCGAGCCGCTTTTGCATGTAATAAGTGAACTTGGAACTTGAAGTATCCTTTTGCGTTGTAGTTGCTGAATTTTAATTACAAGTAGTAATAAATTACAAACTTGCATTGCTTATTATACATTGTTTTTACTTTGAGGATGTTGAAGAAACTTTCGTTCAATTGCTGCCTGACTGTTGTTCACTTGCTAATCCCAAAACAAATAGGGCACTTGTCATTGTGGTCGAGCTCCAGGGCCTCTTTTGGAATGCTTGCACATGATGCAAGGYTGTTAGCCGTTTTTCATCGAGCAAAGCTAACTCGTGGAATMTCACCCTTACCCGGCCATTCTATTTATGGGAGTTTTCTTTCTAGGACAATGCGTAGAGATGACATCTCTAGTTCTACTAGTTGAACAACTTAGGAACCATAGACTAGTGAAAACGGAGTAACTCCCGTTGAAGTGCGAATAGAGGTCCTGTAACCCCATAGAGCGATGTGTAGCTTTCGCGGCCAATCTCGATAATTCTCCGCCATCTCAGAGATAATTGTTTTGGGATTTTTGTTGGCTGCTTCAACTTCAATTCCCCATTGGCTTGCGGCCTGTACGGTGATGACTTGTGGTGTTGAATCTTATACTTGGCGATCAGATCTGCACAATCGGCTTGAAAGTGGGTGTCGTTGTCACTAATGATTTCATGAGGAACCCATGAATTTTTCCACGTGCTTAGCCTGGAGCTTAGCATGTGACGCTGCTTCGACCCACTTTGTGAAGTAGTCTATGGCCAGAAGTATGAATTCATAACCTCCTTGCCTGGGCAGCGTAATCTTCCTTATTATCTCTATTCCCCATGCAGAGAAAGGCCATGGAAAAACAAACGTGCATTGGAGAGACGAAGGAACATGTTATGCATTAGAGTATTTTTGGCAAGTGTCGCACGTACGGACGTATTGMATGCAAWCCCTTTCCATGGTGGTCTAGTAATACCCCAATTTGATGATCTTAGAGGCCAGGAGTCTGCTATTCATGTGGGTGCCACAGATCCCGTCATGGACATGCTCCATGAYTGTTTTGCTTACTTGTTGAGTGATGCAAAGTAGGTGGAGACCGTTTTAGTGGCACTTGTAAAGTTCTCCGCCTTGAAGTTAGTAATGAGATGCGAGACGCCTCAGAGCCCTTTGTTGCTTTTTGGTTGCAATGTAAGGGTATTCGCCAGTTTCTAGGTAGTCCTTGATTTCTTTGTACCATGGCTCTTTCGGATCGAGGTGGGGCACCTCATTTGTTT